>JAJPUD010002347.1:241628-322211 GCA_023553655.1 Myrmecobius fasciatus
GAAAGAAAGAAAGAAAGAAAGAAAGAAAGAAAGAAAGAAAGAAAGAAAGAAAGAAAGAAAGAAAAAGGAAGGAAGGAAGGAAGGAAAGAGACTAAACTACTGTCTATCATGTCTGGCTCCCAAGATGGAGTTCTAGGGTTAAGAGGTACCCACACAGAATGCAGTGTGCTTGGTCCAGAGTCTTATTATTCATTTCAACTGGTCCCATTTTCCTGTATGGGGCTGGATCATTCATGTTCCCTTTCCCAGTCTCAGTTTTCTCTTCTGTAAAATGGGAGGGTTGGATTAGGTAATTTCTAAGGTTTCTTGTAGTTGTAAGTGTTATGATTCTCTTCCAGGGTGTCTTCTCAGGCCTGTGTGGAGGCTTCCTCCTCTCCTTCTGGATAGCTGTGGGAGCAACTCTGTACCCCCCGAGTCCACAGACCATGGGTGTGTTGCCTACATTCACAGATCACTGTGCACTCTACAATGTCAGTGAGGGCTCGAATGTCACTGTGATCATGGGGGCACTTCCACCAAGGATGATTACTGTCCCAGGAGACAGGTAAGGAAAGGAGAGGTGACCCTGCCCCTCAGGAAGTCTCCCTTGGAGACCGAAAAACAAAAGAATGAAAAAACCAGAATTAGAAGGTATTTCAAGACTGATCCACCTCATACCTGAATAGGAATCTTCTCTCCAATATTCCTGATACAGGTCTTTCAGTTCCTGCTTAGAGACCTGCTAGGAATAGTTCAGTATTACTGAAAGTAACCCATCCCACTTCCAGAAGGGCCTTGCCCTCAGGGATCTCTGGTTTCAAGAAAAGACCCTCCCCCCAAAAAATGTTTCTTGACTGAATTTGAGAGAAAACAGGCAAAGGAAGCTGGAAGCTCCAGTGCAAGGGGGTGAGGGCAGTGCCAGCTCTCCCTAGCAGAGCTTGTGTCTTGGGTAGCATGGTGGGTAGAAGGAGCAAGGGATGGCTAAGCTGATGAGAGTCCTCCTTCCGCAGGCCTGCTATTGCTGATGACTTCTACGCCATCTCCTACCTGTACTATGGGGCCCTGGGCACGCTGACCACAGTGCTGGCTGGCATCCTCATTAGCTACCTAACAGGTAACATAGCCTTGGGCCAGACGTCCTGAAGGTTATGGGGTCTTGGGCGCATGTGAGAGATCAGTGTTGTGCTGGCCTTCTCAGCCATCACCCTATTTCCAGAAAAGGAAATCCCCGAGCCAACTGTGACAGATATCAACGTCACTGAATCACACGGGGCTTAGAGCAGGACTGCTTAACATTTTTGTTCCTCCTGGACCCTTTCAGCAATCTGGCAAAAATCAATGTTTTTAATGCATGCAAAAGAAGCAGAAGATTACAAAAGAAATTAATATATTGAAATATTTTTAAATAATAAAATTTTTTAATGATTAAAAAAATAAATAATTAAAAAAAAACACATTCATAGACCCCAGGTTAGAGGGACTTTAGGCTTAGAGAGAGACTTTGGGACATAGAGTAACAGACTTTAAAGGTGACTTTCTAAAAGCTAAACTGTTAGATTGGGAAGAACCGTAAATATCTTGAGTCCAACTTCTAGAACTCAGTCATAAATAGAATTTATGGACATTGGGGTGATGGGAGTGGGGAGGGTCCATGTCTTCCTGTCCTTTTTCCCATTTCAGGGAGCTGGGGAAGTTCAAAATACACATTTTATCCTTTTTCCTCCCTCTTTCATAGGCCCCACCAAGCGTAGTGACCTGGGTCCTGGCCTTCTGTGGTGGGACGTCATGAAACAGATGTCATCTGTAGCCCCTATGGCTAAGTCGGTGCCCCTGGAAGACAGCTTGTCTAATTCTAAGGTCAAAACCAGATCTGCCAGACAACCAGGGGGTGACCAGGGGAGGGGGATGCACTGGGCCTGCTCCAAGATTGAGGTAGCACAGGCTGCCCCACGGCCTCTGGGAAGATTATTGAATTATTCTCCATGAACCTCAGGTTTAACATCTAATCAAGAATGAAATTTTTAGATTACAGTGGGAGTCCATATATATACTATATATATATAATTATATTTATGTGATAGTCACCAAGGATATAAGAAAATTAGCAATTAATATGCAGATTAAAATTCAAATCTATTAACAGTCAGGTGGTTCCCCTTGCTCCTCTAAGTTCCTCACAGAGACTTGTCTTATGTCCCACTACTAGCCTGCATGGATGGGGAGGGTCTCCCTAGGTCATAAAAAGAATGACTCCTACCTGTTGATTAATACATCATGTCACATTGACCTAGAGGTCAAGGTCACTCAGATAATTGTCAAAGCAGGATGTAAGTAAGTCAATCAGTCAGCAAGCATTTCTAAAACACCTACCATGTGCCAGGCACTTTACTAAACACTGAGATACAAAGACAGGCAAAATCAGTCTCTGTTCTCAAAGAGATAATAGACTAAGAAGATGGACAAACAAATAAATATGTACAAACTATATATAGAATAAATAGAAAATAATGAAGAGAAGGAAAGCACTAGAATTAAGGGAGGTTGGGAAAGGCTTTATTAGAAGATGAGATCCTAGTTGGGATTTTAAGAAAACCAGAGAAGGAAATAGGTAGAGATGAGGAGGGGAGATTATTCCAGACATGGGGGTCAGCCAGAAAGCTGTGCCATTGGATGGAAGAGTACATGGTGGGGAATGATGTTTAAGAAGTCTAAAAGGGGAGAGGAAATTAGATCTGTTTGTTCCTGGATTCTCCCTCTGTTCTAATTTATAATCTTGTTTTTCACATGATTAATTTTCCACTGCGCCTCTGTCCCATGGATACTTGTTTATCCTGTTTCTATGGAAACAGTCTGGACACAGTGAAAGGTAGAGCCAACTCTGGCCAAAGCCCACCATGATGGCTTATTTCTCTCTGGGTGGCCAGGGGTTAAGTCCTCAGAGATGATAGCCTCCTAGGAAACTAGGACTTGCCTACCAGATAAGCACTGCCATCAGTAACCCTTCTCCTAGCCCTTACTTACCTCATGAGGGGCCTTGGAGGGGGGAGAATTCTATGGGAGACGTATTGGTCATTCCCATAGGGCATCAACAATCTGAATTCTATATACAGTTTCCAAAGCATCTTTCTATTCATCCTCTCTTCTGATTTGAAAGAAAGACAGGGTAAATCACATAATAATATTTATAGGCTTCTAAAACTATATTAGGACTTTGGGGACCCCCATAAGGACTGACACATTGATATAAGATCCTTAAGGCCCCTTCCCAGGGCTAGATCTGTTTCTGATCTTCCTCTTCTCCCTTGCAGGATTCTAAGGAGCACCCACATGAGATCAAGAAGTCCCCAGACCCCTCATCCTTTTGGCCCCAGGATCAAGTGTTACAAAAGGAGGCGGAAGAAAGCAATCTACTTAGAGAAACTGACATTTAAACTGGCTCATGTGTGGACTGGGAGAGACTGAAAAACCCAAATCGAGGCGGGCTGGACCAGAACTTTGGCCTGGCCAGTTCTAGACCCGGGAACCCGCTCTCAATGTTTCCGATTGGTCAAGGATTATTTTATGCTCATGAACCCAGCAACCTCTGGATCTTCTAGAATTAAAGATGGAAGAGAAAGGGCTGGGCCCTCCTGGACTCATGGACCTTCCTTTGAATTGGTTTTTCCTGCATGAGAAAAACAGTGGGTTTAGGTCAAGTTCTGTTTCTCTTTGGCAGAGTCAATGTTTATGTATGTGATTTTGGGGAGGAGAATTTCTTATTCTCCCCTGAACACTCCATTTATCAACTGGGAAAATGGTTGGAAGTTGGAATGCTCTCCATCTTCAGCATTCGATTGAAACCCCAGGTTCATCTTCTAGGTTCAGTGTTTCACACAAAAATATCTTTCCTGCTTTTTCTCCCTTCCTCCCTTGCACTTTATCCCAAACCCAGAATCATTTTGTATTTAATATTTTGTATTTGCTTCTGTTGGTTTTCTCCTGTTAGAAAGTAAGCTCTCCAAGGGAAGGGACTATTTTGGTTTTGTCCATGAATTTGTGGGGCCTACTGTGTGCGGCTTGTAACAGGTGATTAATAAATGCTTGTCAAATTGAATTGAATTGAATGGGGAATGAGAGAAGGAAGGAATAGAGGAAAGAATGGATGGAATACTGATCTTCGCTCTAAAAGAAGCTACATCTTCCAGATCATCCAGCCTTATCTCCTGCGATTTGTCCCTTTACTTGAGGGCATTGGATAGAGTCCTGAGCCTGAAATCAGAAAGAACTAAGCTCAAATTCAATTCCAGACACTAGCTGTGTCTCAGCCTCAGATAATAGCTGTGTGACCCTGAATAATTCACTTAACCACTCATTCCTGTCTCAGTTGAATCTCACTCAGAATTCATCAGTTCTCTCTCTCTCTGGATAGAAAATATCACTTTTCTTCATGAATCCATGAAAGTTAGGTTTGAATAAATCAATCTGAGAATTATCTATACAAATAATAGCATTTACCTCGGAGTGGTTGTTATAAGGATCAGATGAGATGACAGTTAGCATAGTGCCTGGTACATAGTAGGTTCTTGTCCCCTCCTCAATCCCACCTTCCAGGCAGGTCCTTCCTAGAAGCAAATTCCATGGTATACCCAACCCCAGAGTAAGACCTCCAAAACAGCTTTCCTGGACTACTGGGGAGTATTGTATCTCTTCTGAGCCAAACTTGGTCATTAGAATTATATACATCATTCAACATGGAGATTGCTCTCCCTCAGTTCTTCTAATTTACCTTGCTGACTGGTCCTCAGTTTCCCTTATTCAATCTTTTTCCAGCTCACCAACTACTGGCTATGGATGTCCCCCAACACTCTTTCCTGAACTCTCTCCTCTTCTCCCTCTATTTTATTTCACTTGGTGATTTCATCAGCATACCAGGGTTCAATTATCAGCTTTTTACAGATGATTCTCAGATCTATTTATTCATTTATTTTTTATTTTTTTTAAATTTTATTTTATTTGCATAACATATGTGTGGGTAATTCTTCAACATTAACCCTTACATAGCTTTCTGTTACAGATTTTTCCCCCCAGCTCCCCACCCCTCCCCTAGATGGCAGGATATCCACTACATGGTAATTATGTTAAAATACTTGGCAAATCGAATATATGTATACATATTTCCAAACTTATCATTATTGTGCAAGAGAAATCAGATCTATTTATTCAAACCCCAACCTCTCTCCAGAGCTTTATAGTCTCAGATGATCAATTGTCTATTACATATCTTGAACTGGATGTTTCATGGACATCTTGAACTTAATATGTCCCAAACAGAGCTCATTATCTTTTCCTTCAAATTCTCCTTTCTGGGATGGTTTCATAAAAACCTGGGAAGACTTATAAGAATTGATTCGAGATAACGAAATGAAAAGAACTGAGATGTTATGGTACACAGTATCAGCAATAGCACAATGATGGCCAGCTATGAAAGACTTAGGTACTCTGATCAATATAATGAAACAAGACAATTCCAAAGGACTCTTGAAGAAAAGTGATGTCTTCTATCCAGAGAGAGAGAGAACTGATGAATTCTGAGGGAGATTCAAGCATATTTTTTCACTTTTTAATTTTTCTTCCTCTTTTTTTTGGTAACATGGCTTATATGGAAATATGTTTTGCATGACTTTACATGTATAATTTATATCCTATTACTTGCCTTCTCAATGAGGGAGAAAATTGAAAATTCAAAACTTAAAATTTTTTTAACATTTTAATTTAAAGTTTTGAGTTCCAAATTCTATCCTTCCCTCCCTTTCTCCCCTCCTTCACTTCCCCGAGAAAGTAAGCAATCATATATAAATTACATGTATGCAATTATGTAAAATATTTCCATGTTAGTAATTTTGAACAAGAAGATTCAAACAAAAGAAAAAAATGAAAGAAAATGAAAAATAGCATGTTTCAGTCTGTATTCAATCAATATCAATTCTGTCTCTGGAGGCGGATAGTATGTTTGGGATTGTTTTAGATCATTGTATTACTGAGAATAGCTATTGGGTCCAATGTTCTCCTAGTTCTGTTCACTTGATTATGCATTAGTTCATGTAAGTCCACGTTTTTCTGAAATCATTCTGTTTGTCATTTCTTACAGCACAATACCTCATTACAGTCATATACCATAGCTTCTTTAGCCATTCTCCAATTGATCGGCATTTCTTTGATTTCCAATTCTTAGTCACCAAAAAAAGCCTCTACAAATACTTTTTCTAGAAATAGGTCCTTTCTCCTTTTTTGAATGTCTTTGGGATACAGCCCTAGCAGGGCTATTGCTATAGCTAATATTTCTAGTATAATATTAAATAATAGAAGTGATAATGAACATCACTGAGGAAAGCAGAATGACCAGTCTTTGACCCAACCTCCTGTTCCCCCTCCAGGAAAGAATAAAAATATCCTTTTGAGAAGGATAGAAGGCTAGTTTTGCCTCCCTTCAGATCACTTCTAGACAGACCTACGTGGGTACCTACAACCTTCCTGAGTGAAACAACATCATTTTCTCACACACAGACTTCTTGCATATTTATCTGTCGCTAATCTCTTCCTTGCTTCCAATTTCTTATCTCCAACTGCCTCTTATGCATCTCAAACTGATTCACATAAGCATCTAAAACTCAACATGGCCAGATCTAGACACATGGTCTTTTCTTTTGAACCTTCTTCTCTTCCTAACCTCTCTATTCCTGTGGAGGAAAACACCATGCTCCCTACTGCAAATTCAGCCCAGGTGACAGCCTCAACTGCTCACTCTCTCTTACCCTCCAGACCCAATCTATTGCCAAGTCCTGTCAATTTTACCTTGGCAAATGTATCCTTCTTTCCAGAGTATACACTACCTTCTTTCCATTGATGCTGTTACCACCTTGATGCAGACCCTCCTCACCTTGTGTGTAGACAATTTCAAAAGCCTTTTAGTTGGTTTTCTTTCCTAAGTTTCTCCTCACTATTCATCACTTAGCAGTCAAAGGACTCTTCCCAAAGTGCAGGAATGACCATGTTATCCTTCCTCTCACCTATTCAATAAACTTCGGTGGCTTCCTTATTTCCAGAACCAAATATAAAATCCTTTATTTGACTTTTAAAATATCTTGCAACTTGCCCCTTTTCTACCTTTCCAGTCTTCTTATACTCTATTCTCTACCATATCCTCTTCAATACAGTGACACAGACTTCCTTGAGGAACAGCAACTCTGTACATTTTCACTGACTGTCTCCCTCATGCCTGAATTGCTCTCTCTTCTCATCTCTGCCTCCTGACCTCCCTGGTTCTTCAAGCTTGGCTCTCTTCTGCAAAAAGTCTTTCCCAGTTCCTCCCCATCCCACCTTATACTCTTTTTTTCCTCACCTCATGTCCTTATTCTGATATCACCTCTAATTTACTTGTATACATCTATATCTATATATTTGCTTCTAGGACAATTTGATTGGAGAACAATCGTCCTCCCCACTAGAAGGTGTTCTTGAAGGCAGGAGCTATGTGTTTTCCTTCCTTTGTATCCTTAGTACTTTTCACGGGGCCTGGCACATAGTAGGTGCCTAATAAATGCTTGTCAACTTACTGAGTGATTTTCTTTGTCCAACCTTCCACTTTATAGAAGAGACAACTAAGGCAGAAGGAGAGGGAAGGGACTTAGCAAGGTCACACAGGGAGTCAGAGCTGAGATGCTATGCTAAGGCCTTCTTTCCAAAGTCCAAGACCCCAGGCATGATGCTCAGGGAAATACTGGAAATGTCTAGCTTGTTCTCCCTGTCTCAACCCATGGAAGACTTTTCATCAAGAATGCTTCTTGGATCAATGGATTCTACTGGAATCATAGAACCTCAAGAAATCGTAGGAATCATTGAGTACAATCCTCTCATTTTACCTTTGAGAAAACATTAGTTTCTTCATTTGAGGCCCAGAAAAAAAGAAAAGACTTTCTAAAGTCTGACAGAACTAGTAAGAAAAAGAACCAGGTTATGAGAAGACTGGGGGTTCAGATGCTTAGTGTGGAGTCAGAAGTCATTTAAGATGCTAATTCTTTTTTTCCCCTTTATTAAAGCTTTTTACTTGCAAAACATATGTATGGGTAATTCTTCAATATTGACCCTTACAAAGCTTTCTGTTACAAATTTTTTCCCCCCTAGTCCCCACCCCTCTCCTAGATGGCAGGAAATCTACTACATGTTAATTATGTTAAAATACTTGACAAATCAAATATATGTATACATATTTCCACGCTTATCTTGTTGTACAAGAAAAATCATTTCTACAAGAAAAAATATCTGAGAAGGGAAACACAATGCAAGCAAACATCAATAGAGAGCATGAAAATGTTATGTTGTGATCCACATTTCATATCCCTCTCTCTGGGTGTATATAGCTTTCTTCATTGAACAACTGGAACTGGTTTGAACATTTCATTATTGAAGAGAGCCATGTCCATCAGAATTGATCATCATATAGTATTGTTGTTGCCATGTATAATGATCTCCTGGTTCTGCTCATTTTGCTCAGCATAAGATGCTAATTCTTGACACTGAAGTTGTATGTCCTTGGAAAAGTATCATAACTTCTCTGATTCCCTTTTCCCTCAACTAACTGGTGAAGAGTAGGACTTGTCTAAGGTCACATGGAGGATTAGAGGTAAAGCTGGAGATCATTCTCTCCCTACTGTCCTTCCTCTTTATTCCTCCCAAACAGGGAAAGAAGGAAGGAAGGAAGGGAATGAAAGGGAAAGGCAGAAAGAAAGATAGAAAGAAAGAAAGGAAAAAAGAAAGGGAAAGAAATAAAGAAAAGAAGGAAGGAAGTGAAAGGAGAGAAGGAAGAAACAAAAAAGAAAGAAAAAGGAAGAAGGAAAAAAAGAAAAAAGGAAGAGAGAAAGGCAGGAAAGAAGAAAGAGGAAAAGATGATGATTGAAGGAAGGAAGGAAGAGCAAAAAAGGCAGGAAAAAGAAAGAAAAAGAAAAAGAGGAAGGAAGGCAGAGAAAGAAAGAAAGAAAAAGGAAGGAAGGAAAGAAGAAAAAAGAAAGAAAGGAAAAGAAAAATTGAAGAGAGAAAGAAAGAAAGAAAAAGGAAGGAAGGAAAGAAGAAAAAAGAAAGAAAGGAAAAGAAAAATTGAAGAGAGAAAGAAAAAGGAAGAAAAAAGGAAAGAAGGAAAGAAAGAAAGAAAGAAAAAGGGAGGAAGGAAAGAAGGAAGCAAGGAAGGGAGGAAGGGAAAAAAGGAGGGAAGGAGGAAGGAAAAGAGGAAGAAAAGAGCAAGGGAAGGAGAGAGAGAGAAGACCCCAAGAGATGGAAGGGAATAATTGGGTACAGATCTCTGGCCTCTTTTCTTCAGCATTTCAAGGCTGAGATTCCCCTTGGGTTAGCCTTGGTTCCAGGAAGCCTTCAGTCATGTCTCTGTGAAGGCAGGGAGAGTTGGATTTCTTAATGTCTCAGGGGAGATATGGGGTCCTAAAGGAAGGGGGGATGTCTCTGTGTGTGTGTGCAGGGGAGGTGTGAGTGACTTTTTCAGAGGAGGAAGGGAGGGAAGAAGGAAGGGATTGTCAAAGAATCTTGTTCAACAGCAAATATCTGGGCTGGGTTTGCCCCTTGGGCAGCTTAGTTACGCTAGAGCCCTGGTGATGACATCTACAGTATTTCCCGGTAAGGAGCACCTTCTGAAGCCCCTGAAACTCCAGCCCTCCCTGAGTTCCCAGATGAGGTCTTGATGAGGGGACCTCCCCTCGCTGCCCAGCCTTTGACTTCTCTCCCCAAGATCTCAGCATTAATGATCACTTGATCAAGTCAATCCATTGTCCAGTCGATCCAAAGCCTTGGATTGGGAATCCAAAGACCTGAGCTCCAAGCTTGGCTCTGACTTCTTGGGGCTTCAGTTTCCTCATATTTAAACTGAAGATAACCCTTGCACCACTTCCCTTTGGGGCATCTTGAAAACATTTTGTAAGTCCTGAAGCTGAGTTCTTATCATTACTGATTCCGGCTTTATGTCCCAGGGCAGGTCTCTTACCCAAGTGCCAATTTCCTCTTTTATAAAATAGGAAAAATATATTGTATTGTAGACTTAAAACATTGGATAAAGGGAAACTCTGACTGTCACCTGCAATCTCTGAGATTTCAGACAAGCTATCACCTCTGAATATCTGAGGGTCCTCAAATCAGAATGTCAGACCTTAAAATAGAGCTAGGAGGGGCTCTTAGGACATAAAACATGACATACTAAAACCAGGAGGGACCTTAGAATATAGACCATGGAATTCTAGAGCTTTATTAGAAAAGCTAGGAGAGCCTTTGAAGGAATGAATGAAAAAGAATTTATTACATACTTACTATGTGTTTGAGGGACCTCAGATTCCTTTCTTCTTATTTCAAGTTTTTTCCTTTACCTATCATGTTGCCCCTCAAAGCACAGTGGATGTGCAAAAAAAGGAAAGGAAATGGGGGCCCCAACTTCTCAACAAATACAAAAGTTTTAGGAGGAGTTGGAGGAGAGGAAGGAGAAGAGAAGCAGGAGGAGGAGGAGGGGAGGAAGACAGGAAGGAAGAAGAGGAGAAGAAAGCCTTGCCTGTCTAGTCTCAGACTTTGGGGACGCAGCCCCTGGACTTGAAGAGAACTTGACTTTGGCTGGATACCCCTGACGGAGCTCAGGAGGAGGCTTACAAGTCTCTTAAAGTTGTCCCAGTAAGCACCGGCTGTCTATGACTATTCACCTATCCTGTCCCCCACTGAGGAACTGCTGGAAACAGAAAATCCTAGCAAGAAGAGCCTCTCAAAATGCATTAAGTTCAACCTCTATTCATCCCTTTCTGCCCCATTTTATAGAGGAAGAAACTAAAGGTTCAGAGAAAAAAGGCACTTCCCAGGAGTAGGGGTGGGGATAGAGACTTAAGAACCTTCTTCTGGCTGCCTGCCAGGTAAAGGTGTTCATGTTAGAAAATTAGGTAATTCCTGACAGGGTGAACCCAAGACACAGGGTCCAACAGCTGGGTGGGGCCCTGGGGTGCCAACTCTGTTCTGCTACTTGCCCTGGGCTAAATTTGAGGAAGTAGAACAATTTGCATACAATTACCTTAATTACTTAATTAATCATATATGGACTGTAATCCACTCTTTTTCATTTCTTCAATTAGTCTGGGTGGGGAAAGTAGTCCTTTCCTACAAAACTATAGTATTCCCCCTCCCCCATCCCCTACTTTAGCCTCTCCTTTTCTGGGACTCCCCAAGAGTCTGGCAGCTAGCGAAGTAGAAAGAATACAGTGTGAAAGAGCTCACTCTTCTACCCTTGGGGGGCTTTTGAGGGTCTCTTCAGAGGCTTTGCTCCAATGGCCTCTTCTCCTCAGGTCCCAAAACAAGGAAAACAAATTTTGTCCTAACATTGACTGAATGACCTTGTGCAAGTCTGTTCCCTTGTCAAGGTCTCAGTTTCCTCTTTTGAAAAACAAAGAGATTGGGTTTGATGGTTCCTGAGGTCACTTATAGTTCTGACATTTCATATTCCCTAAGTTCAGCAAACATTTACCACTCATCATATAAGTGAGCAGTAACACCAAGATAATTTGAGGAAGGAATGATCACTAAAAGAGAGATCAGGAAAGACCTTCCTTGAAAGCAGAAAGGATTCTAAGAGGCACAGGTGAGAAGCAGTGCTTTCCAGGAATAGGAAACAGTCTGGGCAAAAATGTATAGATAGGAAATGTCAAGTTAAGTTGGGAAAATGGCAAAGAACATATTCTAATAGGGGTAGGGATGATGTAGGGGAAGCTGAATTGGGAGATAGAATCCTTCAGTTCAGTCCCAACTCTGCCTTTACTATTATCTGACCTGGAGTAGAGCACCTTAATTCTTCCAGTCTCTTATCATTTTTCCTCCATAAAACAAAGGGCTGAGACTATTTCCTCTAAGGTTTATTCTTTCTCTAAATTGATTGTGACAATGTGTAGGCTTCTTTTGCTGAAACAAAGTATGGAAAAAGGAATAATGTAAAATAAGTCTGGAAAGTAAAGACTGGAATCAAATTGGGAAGGAATTTAAATGGTGACTGGAGTTTTTTATCCTAGAGGCAGTAGGGAACTACTAAAATCTTCAGATGGGAAATGACAGTCATATCTGTGCTTTAGAAAGATTATTTTGGAAGTCATACAGACTGAAGAGGAGAAATATTGAAAACAAAGAAAACATATAATTATTTGTTGTTGTTCAGTCATATTCCACTCTTCATGACCCCATTTGGGGTTTTCTTGCTAGAGATCCTAGAGTGGCTAATCATTTTCTTCTCCAGCATATTTTACAGATGAGGAAACAGGTGCCTGAGGTTGGATTTGAACTCACAAAGATGAGTCTGATTCCAGATCCGGAACTCTATCCACTATGGTGCCACTTAGCTGCCCCCCACATAATTATTAAATCATCTATTTAGAGCCAGAAGGGATCTTAAAAATTTTCTAGTCCAACTTTCTCCTGTCTCCCTAATTTTACAGAGAAGGAAAATGAAACCCAGAGATTAAATTACTTACAAGTTGGAAGAGGATCGTATTAAAATTTGAACTCATGACCTATAACTCCTAATTCTTCATTCTGAGGCTATTGAAACAGTTGAGTTGAGAAATGATAAAGGTATGAATTAATGGACTTTATTAGATGAGGAAAGGAAAAGAAGACAATGGGGGCAGCAGACATTGGAGGTTGAATTGATAAGACAATGATTAATTAGGGGTTGAGAAAGGGGGAAGAGATTGTGATTCATAGTGAGTGGAAGGGAAATAGTACCCTCAATAGAAATAAACACATGTGAAGCACTTAACATGAGCAAGGTTGGACAGCTAGGGGGTGCCATAGTTACATAGAGTGCCAAGGGCTAAGAATCAGGAAGACTCATCTTCCAAAGTTCAAATCTGACCTCAGACACTTACTAACCCTTTGATCCTGGACAAATCATTTAACTCTGTTTCCTTCAGTTTCCTCATCTGTAAAATGATCTGGAAAAGCAAATGGTAAACATTACAGTATCTTTGCCAAGAAAACCCCAAGTGGGGGTCATGAAGACTCAGATGAGATACAACAAAAATAATTGTAATAATAATATTAATGTAATAATATTAATATTACTTCCATTTTATGGATGAGAAAATTGAAACTCAGAAGTTAAGGAACTCTTCTAGAGTCACACAGCTGATGAGAGTAAGAGGCAGGGTTTGAACTCAGATCTTCCTGACTCCATGGTGAGAAGTCTCTCCACTACCTCTCAGTTCTTTCTGACTTTGGATCTTGTATTCTACTATGCCACACTGTCTTCTGAGAGGGAGGGAGTCAAACTCCACTCATGCTACCCATCTTACCTGCTCCCACACAGGTATGATGCAATGCTTCATAAATATTTCAGAGAATGCTCCAACATCTGGAGAGCCTCCTTTCCTTCATCCCTGTTCTTCCATATGTCTGTCACCTGTATTGGAAGAAGTCTGAGTTCTCTCCCCTTTAATTTCCTAGATCTTTTAGGGATCAGAAAAGAACAGGAACTGAAGAGTAATGGTTACATTGTCTAGAGCATTTTAACTTAAAGGCAGCATCCTAAAGTTCTGCCAAAGAGGGATGTTTATTTATTTTTAAAAGAAGGCAGTTGACCATTTTATGATAATTAGAAGAAGCTGAGAGGCTGAGCAAGGAAAACATGCTTGACAATGAATTTGCCGCATGAGATGATTGAGCTTGGAGGCTCAGGTCAGGATGATGTTGACCCTGCAATAGCTATAGGACTCTGGACATCCATTGATGAGTAAGAAAATGGCAGCTAGGGCTACAGGAGTTGAAATGTCATTCACCATGCATGTTGAAGTTTTTCTTTCCTTTTTTGTGTGACTTTGATTAAGAGAGAAAGCCTGATTGCTCTTCTCTACAAATAGCCTCTGGGCACATCTGTTCCACTGGTGAAAGTGAATTTTAGAACTCTAAGAATCTAAGAGATTAAAGGAACAGCTGCAACTGCCAGGGTTTTGGAAGTTTAGACCTTGTATACCCCTAGGGCTCTTCTGTTTTCAGCCACTCAGGAATGTTAATGTATCTCTTGTTTTCAGTTCCATTCATTAAATGTACACTACTCTAATTTGGAATGCAAGTGTGTAGTCCTTGTATGTTGGGAAGGAATTGAGAATCTTAATGGGAATGGGGGAAAAAAGGGACAAATAAATTATTATAATCTTTGTATTAAAGACTTGTTGTTCAGTACTGACACACTCTTGGTGACCCTATTTGGGGTTTTCTTGTCAAAGATACTAAGATACAAAAAGATACAAAGTTTGCAATTTCCTTTTCCAGCTCATTTTACAGTTGAGGAAATTGAGGCAAACAGGGCAAAATGATTTACCCAGGATCACACAGCTACTAAGTGTCTGAGTTCATATTTGAACTCAGATCTTTCTAACTCTAGGATTGGTACTCTATCCACTGAGTAACCTAGCTATCTCATTAAAAGTCTATTCTGTACTAAATTAAGTTAAATAGAATCTGGTCCAAGGCACTTAAAGTCTGGAAATCATGGAGAATTCAGGTTTCTGGGTTCCCACCATTAAAGATGGGTAGGCAGGAAGTTTGAGCTGGACATGGAGACTCAGGTGGTAGCCAGGTAGTGTGCAAGTCCATAACCTTTCAGATGCAAAAAGGATCATAGCTGACCAGGGAGCCAGAGCAGCTCAGGTGCCACCTGGTGGCCAATGCAGAGATCACACTGAGTAGCCCTTCTAGTTCTTCCATTTGACATCATGGTCTCCCATAAGGAGAGAATTCTTGCATGTACAGAACAATATTCAATGACCACAGAATAACAGCTTCCCAGAACTATTACCAGATGTAGAAAAGTCCAATATTCATGTAAAAACCATTACACATAGACAGTTCATTGGAAGCATCTATTTCATAACAATTAGCCTTTAAGCTCAAATGTCTGAGAAATCTCTCAAGAGTTTACCTCTATTGCCCTTTGCTGTCCTTCATGGTTTTAGAAGGAGAAAGGTTTAAAGGGGAATAGTTTTTGCATCTATTTTGTTGTCAGCTGCATTTATTGCTGAGAGCTAATTGGAGAAAACAGAATCTCCTGTTATATGGAGACTTTATCAGGAAAAGGCTACTTTGAAGAAACTCTTCAGAGCCCCAGAAAAAATCTGGGGAACTTGGAAATTCTCTGACTCAAGAGAAGCTTAATACTTTCTTGGTGCCTTTCCACAGGCAGTTGTATATTAAAAGAACTTTCATTGCTTCAGTGGCTAGAAATGACTAGAGAAGGGTTTGATCCATCACAAGAGCTATGAGGATCCAAAAGGAAGTGGATAGCTAAGAATCTTTTTTACCCAGAAGGTAATTTGTAATATAGACTGTTCCTTCAAAAGATCAAGAGCAAGGTCAGCAGTACACATGAGATAACCATGACACATGGATTTCCCTATTCATGTACCTCCAAACTAGGAGTTGTGTGCCTGATGTTTCCATAGGAAGAAGTCACCATTTATTAAGGGCTTAGTAGTGTTAAAAAGATCTTAGGAATTATCATTCCAGAATTGTATTATTATAGTATTATGTGTGAATGGCTCTCTGCTATATAAAATTGATTCATGTGAAGCTTGGAAAGATATTTGTATTTCCAAAAGAGATTGCAATTTCTGCCTCGTGGGCAACAAGAGAATTGCCAAACCTGTAGCATCAGTAGTCTAGACAGGTTGAGGCAGCAAGTTCTAGTATTGCCTTGACTGGGTTATCTCTCTTATAATCCCCTATTTCCCAAAGAGACACTGGAAAAGAATTTTATCTCTCTTCTATACATCAAATAACTTTAAATGAGTATAATAAGAGGTCTGGAATAAAAGGCACTTTCTCTGATCACTTTCAAGGGGAAAGTAGCACTTAGCTCACTGTTACCAACTATGAGAGTAGGAATTGGAGTTTTTAAGTTGTTTTGCCTTTCTTTGTATCCTTAGCCCTTGGCTCAGATCCTAGCACACAGCAGGAGCTTAATAAATGCTTGTTGACTGACCAAACACTGATTACACAAAAGATCATCATAAAAAAATGAGTAAACATCTTTGTCTTAATAATATCTCACTTAATAAGTGAGTAAACATCTTTGTTTACTCACTTATTAGTAAAAAGAAATGAGGGGAGTTATATGAATCAGAGTAAGTAATTAAATGTACCAGAGTTAATAAGCTTTTCAACTTGGAAACAAGAAAAAAAACCTGAACTCAACCCAGGAGAAAAGGATTTAGAAGGGAATAGAGAGTAGAGGGATTTGCAAGTGTTGGAAAGCAAAACATAGTATAGAATAGTTTCCCAATGTGTTTGTAATTTTGGAAAGATTTGACATTTTAGAAGTTCATTTTTGCATTTCTTGCAACATCCTCTTTTTTTGTAGTTTGACAAAAATCTGAAGACAAATCTCTTTCACACAAGGTTACATAGCATCCTGGTCTCAGAGGTCTCTGAGTTAATTGGAAGTCCTGTTCTCTTACAGCTGTAGATGAATAGGATACAGATTGATGGGTTTGTCCTTCAGAGAAACTTTCCAGGATTAGGTAGAAGTGACAACAATATCTTCATTTGAAAATTGCCTGTACATATCTTAATGACTTGTATTCTTATAAATTTGACTCAATTCTCAATATATTTTAAAGATAATATCTTTATCAGAAACTTTGGATGTAAAAAAAATGTTTTTCAGCATTCTGCTTCCTCTTGGCTGCATTGGTATTGGTTGTACAAAAGCTTTTTAATTTAATATAATCAAAATTATTCATTTTGCATTTCATAATATTCTTCTTTGGTCATAAATTCCTCCCTTCTCCAGAGATCTGACAGGTAAACTATCCCTTGTTCTCCTAATTTTTGCTTATTGTATCACCCTTTACATCTAATTCATGTACCCATTTTCATCTTATCTTGGTATAGATTGTGAGATGTTGGTCTATGCCTAGTTTCTGACATATTATTTTCTAGTGTTCCCAGAAATTTTGAAATGGTGACATTATCATGCTTTGATCTAATCTCAAAGGAAAAAAAAACCTTAATATATATATGTATGTATATATGTATATATGTATTATATTATCATTGCCAAGAAGATAATGTCCTACTCTGAAGTCCTTGGATTTCACTGGAATCAAAGGTAAGATCAGTTCTGTTTTGTTTTGGATTCAATAGAAGATAGTCAACTTCAGGAAGAGACTTTGATTCCCTGAAACAAAGAGGTAGTTTGAGTTATGGTTACCACACTAAATGTAGAAATGCCTTTGTTTAATTGAATTAAGAGAAGCCTTTTTTTGCTTACTTTTGACTATATTTAAAAGGAGTTAGTTAATAAAAATAGCATTTTAAGATTTGCAAAATACTTTACAAATATTACATTATTTCATTTTTTATAACAAATCTGGAAGATAGGAGTTATTATAATCTCATTTTACAAATGAGAACATTGAATCAGAGATTAAGGGTCCCACAGTTGGTAAGCATTTGAGGTAGGATTTGAACTCAGCTCTTTCTGATTCCAGGACCAGAATTCTTTTCATTTGACCATTGGTTTCAGGGAAATATTTTCTCCAAGAATGCATTGGTATTAACGTTATTGGTATTATTCTATTTTTTAAATAAGGAGATTCTAAACTCAATGCTTTGTTTTATCTTTCTGAGGGAACTTTGCTTTTTATTTCTTGATCATTATAAAAAAATGCAAGAAAACATTGCTTGAATTGAAAGAAAATTCCAAGTCTCAAGGGAAGTTTTTGGCCAGTTTATATATATATATATCTCCGAGCAGTTTTTTATGTATGGATAACTGGTCTCTAACAAACATTGGTTAAAATGGAGAGTTCTGAGTCTTTCACAGTTAAATGCCTTGCAACATGAATGCCAGCAAGTCAGACCCTGAACTATCCTTGTCCAAAATCTGCATGGCCAACTGAATAGAAATAAGGATCTTTTTGAAGATTCCAAGGAGATTCTCCTCTCCACAGTAGAAATGCCCAGTTTTGCTGGCTCTCATTTAGTCTCAGGGAATCTGATGAATGTAAGGAAAAAAACAAACAAACAAAACACATCTGTCAAAGGCTCTAAAATGCATCTGACCACATTTCTGTCCATGATTATGTCTGGAATCATCTTATGTTATTGTATGAATTATTTCCTTGTTTATGCATATTTGTTTGCTTATTATTATTAGCTTGTTTGCATGAATTTGTTTGTTTTCTGTCTCCCTCACTAGATTGTAGACCTTAAGGGCAAGGACTCTCTCCTGCTCTTTTTGTGTCCTCAGCACAGAGTAGGTGCTTAACAAATACTTATTAACTGGCTGACTTATGGACATACACTGGAAGACCTAAGTAATGGCAAATGATAGACCATCTGTCTAAGACTGAGACAATTTCAGTCATAATGGACCATTTGTGATACCATTAGGGAAAAGATGAAATATGCTCTGAAAGCAAGGGAAGAGATTGGGTCAACTTCTTGGAGAGGTGATAGAAACTCCCCAGTCTGCCTTTATCTTTGCATTGAATGAAGCTCAAACCTGGGGCTAGTGGTGAATGGAAGCTAACAGCTTTCATTTTCTCTGTGAATTCCATGAAATTCATGGTTCTCTATTCAAGATTTTCCAATGGATGCAGAAATGGCAAACTTGACTTTTCTCCTACACTGTTTGTTAGTGGTTTGTTTACATCTGTTCTGGTCAGATACACACTGGGCAAGGACATTATGATTGTCCCTACAATGGCAGGCTGAATTTCTAAAAAATTCAGCAGAGCAGTATTGAATGCTGCAGGATTAAGACCCAATTCACTGTTATTTTGGTGAGATTGGTACCAGGTTCCTGCTACACAATGAAGTCTAGAACCAAGTTTCCATGGTCTTTCAGACAGATTGAAAAAACAAAACAAAACAAAACAGATTTACCAGGACTGAATCATGATCTCATGGGCTGGTGAGCCACTATTCAAATGAGGTCAAAATGAAAAACCTGGAAGAGTCTATAAGATGGTAAACAGAGGTATATGGATAAAAATGGCTCTGTCTAGTTGTTCGGTCATTTAGGCATGAGTTCAGATTTGATCTCCGGGACAGTAAGGTGTCACAGTAGATAGAGCACTGGATTCAGGAAGACCAGATTCAAATTCAGCCTCAGACACTTAATATTGTGACCCTGGACAAGTTACTTTACCCCATTGCCTTAAAAAAAAATCTGGCCTCCAGTATTAGCTGAGCAAGTAATTTTGTTTCTCTGTACCTTAGTTTCCTCATATGTAAAATGGAGTGATAATGATACCTCCCTTCCAAGACTGATGTGGGGATCAAATAAGATTCCATCTAGAAAGTGCTTTGCAAACCTTAATGCACCACAGAAATGCTTGCTTTGCCCCTACTATTATTATCTGTTCCAAGAAAAATTAGCATTTTATATATACCCACTCTTTACAGAAATAAAAACATGAAAATTCTGCACACACAGAATTGGGATGCTCGAGATCATTAAGCTTAAAAGTTCTCAAAATAAATCCTTTGATTTAAAAAAAGCATCCAATAAATTTGCATTAGATGAATTATTGCAGGCAGAAACACTCTTTTATATCCTTTCTGGATGTCTGCAATGAAATCATTTGTGGGGGCAGGTTGGAAAAGGGGGTGATGTTAAAAGGTTTTCAGCCCCTAAAAGAACCTAAAGTTTTCAGGTTTATTTTTAGTGACTTCAGAAGTGGAAAAAACCTGATAATCTTGTGATTAAGAGACTTGCCTGGCAAATATTGGCCTTTTCATTTTTGTTTTGTTTTGTTTTACTCTTCAACTTAGAAAGGGAAACTTATCTTTTGACTCTTAGAAAATAGCCTCGAGGTAAGGGAAAGGTGAGTCAAATACTTTGTGAAATACTATTTGTAGAAGAGGCAAAATATCAGTCTTAGAAAATTTGAACCTGCCTGTCCAGAAAACTGAATAATTTGTCAGTTAACTAGAACCTTAGAAACATAAGCCAGCTGTGTGGATTAATTGAGATGACTCTGAAAACAAAAGTTGGAACTTCTGTGGATATCAACATAGTAAGCAACACATGCCAATTACACAACAAATTGGGATTAGGTCTCCTCATCTTAGGGCTGGTTCCTAAACCCAGGGATTTGATTAATCAATCAAATAAAGTCAATTAATCAAAAGAAAACAATTAGCCAGGATACACAATTCAGTAATCTAAAGAGTAAGGATTAAGGGCTTTCTGAGATGTGAAGGAGAGAACAAATAAATAATTTCCCTGAAATCAGAAAAAGAGGTGTCTCACTTCACACAAGTGTCTCATGGAAACAATATTGCTTGACCAGTTCGGGGCCATATTTTAGATAAGACATATGAGGAAGTTCCTTGCATCCATCTCTGGATCTGACAGGGTTTCTGGTCAGTATAACCTAAGTCCTTAGTTAAAGTCTCTAAGGAACAGGCAGCTAGGTGGCGCCATAATGGATAGAATACTGAGCCTGCAGTCAGGAATTTATGAGTTCAAATTCAGCCTCAGACACTTACTAGCTATGTGACCCTGGACAAGTCACTTAAGTCTGTTTGCCTCAGTTTCCTCATTTGTAAAATAAGAAGGAAATGGTGAATCACTTCAATATCTTTACTAAGAAAACCCCAAATGGCATCATGAAGAGTTGGACACAACTGAAAATGACTGAATAGCAAAAAGAACAGCTGGGGGCCAGCTTCTCAGCCACTTGAGGCTAGGTTCAAACAATGCAACAGAGTTTTCTCACAAATCCCATAATTGAATAAAGTTTTTTCACAATACAGAAATTGGACTAGAATCATAATTGAATAGAAAGAGAACTGAACTAGATCCAGAATTGAGTGACAAGATGGAGTCAGTGTGGTTCACTTAAATTCCACAATTCCCTCAAAAGTCAACTAAAAGGAATTAAAAAGACAGAAAAAATCATATCAGATCATATTGTATCAGGTTCTTAAGCAAAAATAAACCACACCCACCCACAACAAATTGGAAAATATTTTATTTCAGCCAGTCAATGAGCACATTAAATGACTTCTAGGTGCCAGGTACTATGTACACACAGAAAGGCAAAAGACTGTCTCTGCTTTTCAAGAACTCATATGCAATAGGGAAGACCACATGCAAATGGACAAACAAGCTAAAGACAATACACTAGAGATAATGGCAGAGGGAAAGTATTAGCAGTAAAGGATATCTAGAAAGATTTCTTGCTCAAGGCGGGATTTTTGTTGTTGCTCGGGCGTGTCATGACCCCACTTGGGGTATTCTTGGTAAAGACACTGAAGTGGTTTGCCATTTCCTTCTCCAGCTCATTTTTGAGAAAACTGAGGCAAGCAGAGTTAAATGATTTGTCTAGGGTTATACAAGTAGTGTCTGAGATTTTCAAGTCTTCCTAAAGATACCAAAAAACTTCCTGACTCCAGACTGATCATTCTGTGCAATATGGAATTCCCTAGTTGCCCTTAGACTCTGAAATGTCAAAGCTGGGAGGGCCTTTAGAAAAGAGAATTTCAGGATTTGAACTCAGGTCTTGTGACTCCAAATATAGCACTCATTCCAGGGTCACACAGAATCTTTTAGACAAACTCATATCAAATAACTCTTACCACATTCCCAGATGACACCATCATCATCATCATCAATCATCACCATTATCATCATCATTTCTGTTTCCTTTGATATGGATAATAATCTTTGAATTGGGAAGGTTTGCCCCCTAAAAATGATCAAGAAGTTGCTACCAAAGATAAGTAGGGAAGTAGCAAGAGAGTCTTTAATTGTCCTTAATGAATACAAATCTCAAGGACTAGATGAGCAACATTCCAGGATACTGAATGAACCACTGAGCCACACTTACTGAGTTTTGAAACAGGGAGAGGTTCTGCAGAGCTGAAGAAAAGCAAACAGAGGTGCAACTAGGGTGGGGTGATTATGGCTCTGTTCCAGGGCACATAAATTGAGAGAATAGAGATACTGACAGCCTTTGTACACCTAGTCATGGCATCACCTTCTTGGTATCATGGGCCTCTTTGTAAACAAAGGACAAACAACAATAGCAATAGAAATAACTGAGATGTGCTTTTTCAACAAAAATAATTGTTTATAGCATGAAGTTACAATATCATCTGAATGTTCTCCCCCTAGTGGCTCCTCAGGTGAGCTCTTTCCAAATTGGCTGCTTCCATGCCCTAACAGTGAGTGACTTCCCTAGCAGTAACCACACATATCCTGGGTTCTCTCTGACCTTCTTTTTATCTCAGGATCAAAGGTCTTCCCTTCTCAACTGAGAAGATTTTACTACCTTCTCACCATCCATCTTCAGAACTGCTAGTTAAAATTTTAAAGACATATGTCTAGGGTTTGTTTTTTCCCCAAAGGGAAAAGAATCCAAAAACTTAAAGCTAGTGGATTTGAGTGTGATTCTTGGTGGGGGGAATCCCAAGTTACCTACCTATCCATCCATCCGTCTATCTATCTATCTATCTATCTATCTTTCTATCCAACTGTCCATCTGTCTGTCTATCTATCTCTATCCATCTACCTTTCTATCTGTCTATCCATCTATCTATCCATTTGTCTGTCTGTATGTCTATCTATCTGTCTATCTTTCTGTCTATCTATCTGTATCCATCTATCTATCCATCTTTCTATCTGTCTATCCATCTATCTATCCATTCTTCTGTCTATATGTCTATCTATCTATCTGTCTATCCATCTATCTATCTGTCTATCTGTCTATCCATCTATCTATCCATTCATCTGTCTGTATGTCTGTCTATCCATCTTTCTATCTTTCTGTCTGTCTATTTAACTATCTAAACCTATCTAATCTAGCTGTCCATTTATCCATCTATCCATCCATTTGCCTATTTATCTAATTTATCTAGAATATATAGTGTGTATGTATATGTGTACACATACATACACATACACACTATATATTCTAGATAGGTAGATAGATAATATATTGACTTATATATATGTATACATATATATATGTCTATACATAAATAAAAGTCAATATATAATCTCTCCCACAGTATTCTAGGGGTAACCTGAGAGGTTGGAAATATCTTTTTCTTATGCTATGGGCTTGACCCCACTTCTTATATATTCCCCTCACTGTTACATGCCAGTGATGAACACTCTAACTTCATTTAACCAATTAATGCCAATTAGTATTAACATAAGCATAATTACTTTGAAGATAGAGCAAAAACCAGAATGACTAACATGTCCCTCTATACCTGGGTGGAACACTCTTGACTGTATTCACAGGCTATAAATTGGTTTCAGATGGGGAGGGCCCAAGACCTCTCCCTTATAGCTTTGTCTCCCTTCTCTCAGGGAAATGCAGCCAGGCAAGGATTCAGACCAAAAAGGATTAGTGCTGGCTGACTATCACTTTTTGAATGCATCCCAGTTCCAACCATGTAGCCAATCAAAGAGTTTCCTTTTCATCAGGGGGTTAGCAGAGAGGAGCCAGTAATGGAAGATCTACACAGGCTCTGAATTGCTCTAAGACACTTCTATGACATGACATCATGCCCCTCTGGAGGCAGGCTCCCCAGCTTTTTCCACATTGGGGATTGCATCAGCTAAGCATGCTGATTCTTGCTCATCAGCCTTCTGTTACAAGGAGGCCAGTGAAAAGGGATGAGATTCCATGTGGCCTTACCCTGTCTGACAGGGTAAAATGTGGAACCAAATTGAAAAGGTAAAATTTATTGAAGAGTCTTTTTCTTTCTTCATTTTAGTAAGTTTATTTGTTTTTAATACTCAGTGCTTTGTGAATCACTTTGGGAGAGAAAAATTAGAGCAAAATGGAAAAACCATGGGAGAGATTAAAAAAAAAAGTGTTGATTTATATTCAGTCTCCTTAGTTCTTTTTTCTGGATGCAGATGGCATTTTCTGTCCAAAGTCTATTGGGACTGCTTTGGATCACTGAACCTCTGAGAAGAACCAAGCCTTTCATAGCTGTTTATCACATATTCTTGTTGCTATCATGTACAATGTATTCCTGGTTCTGCTTCTTTCGCTCAGCATTAGTTCATGTAAATCTTTCCAGGCCTTTCTATAATCAGCTTGTTCATCAATTTTCATAGAACAATAATATTCCATTACCTTCATGTACCACGACTTGTTCAACCATTCCCCAGTTGATGGGCATCTACTCATTTTCCAATTCTTTGCTACCACAAAAAGGGCTGCTACAAATATTTTTACACATATGTCCTTTTCCTTCCTTTATGATTTCCTTAGCAGTAATGGCATTGCTGGATCAAAGGGTATGTACAGTTTTATAGCCCTTTGGGCATAATTCCAGATTGCTCTCCAGAGTGCTCTCCATTTCACAACTCCACCAATAATGCATTAGTGTCCCAATTTTCTCACATTCCCTCCAACATCTATCACTATCCTTTCCTGTAATCCTAGTCAATCTGAGTGATGTAAAGTAGTACCTCAGAGTTGTTCTACTTTGCATTTCTCTAATCAATAGTGATACAGAGCATTTTTTCATATAATTATAAATGGCTTTAATTTCATCATCTGAAAATTGCCCATTCATATCCTTTGACCATTTATCAATTGAGAAATGACTTGTATTCTTATAAATTTGACACAGTTCTTTATATATTTTAGAAATGAGGCCTTTATCAGAAATACTGGCCGTAGAGAATTTTTCCCCCTAGCTTTGTACTTCTCTTTTAATCTTGTTTCTATTGATTTTGTTTGTGCAAAACCTTTTTCATTTAATGTAATCAATTGTCCATTGTGCTTTTCATAATATTCTCTAGTTCTTCTTTGGTCATAAATTCCTCCCTACTCTGAAGATCTGAGAGGTAAATTATCCCTGGTTTTTCTAATTTGTTTATGGTATCATCCTTTAGGCCCAAATCATGTATCCATTTTGACCTTATTTTGGTATGGTATGTATAGATTACTGTAGGTTTTGATTATTGTGTCGTGTGTATCTAATCTATTCCACTGATCCACCACTCTATTTCTTAGCCAGTACCAAATGGTTTTGATTATGATATAGTTTTAATTTGGTACTGCTAAACCACCATCTTTTGTATTTTTAAAATTTATTTCCTTGATATTCTTGACCTTTTGTTCCTCCAGATGAATTTTTTAAATTATTTTTCTAGTTCTATAAAATGATATTTTGGCAATTGATTGGTATGGCACTGAATAAGTAGATTAATTTAGGCAGAATTGTCATTGTTATTACATTAGCTCAGCCTAGCCATGAACTATTGATATTTTTCTAATTGTTTAGATCTGATTTTATTTGTGTGAGAAGAGCAAATGGGCTTGATTTCAAGAACTCCCTAATTAATTTGAGATGATGGGAAATGGTTATATGTCTGAAGGATATCTCCCATACAGCTAGGGATAAGTCCTTTCATCTTCCTGAAAGGGCACAGGAAACTTCTCTGATTAGCTTCCACTTAATTAAAGTAATTCTAAGATGATTGGCAAAAGAAAACAATATAGGTAATAACTGCAACAATGTAATCAGAAGGAAAAGCCACAAAATAATAAAGTGAATGTAACAGAAAAAAGATTAAGTAGCACAGTGGATAGAGCCCCAGCCCTGGAGTCAGCACTTGAGTTCAAATCACAGTCATTTACTAGCTCTATGACCCTGGGAAAGTCACTTAACCCTGACCACTTCACCAAAAAAGAAAAAAAAAAGTAACAAAATTACATCAAAAAAGCATGATCCCAAAAAAGAATCATGAGAAGATAGCCTTATCTTACATGTTTGTTGAGGAAGTTCATGGTGTAGTATATTGTGATATTTACAGACTTTTTCAATCATTGATTGCTTTTTGGGAGGTTTTCTTCTTTTAAAAAATATTATTTGTTGATGAGCAGGCTCATTTCAGAAAAGCCTGGAAAGACCTACATGAAATGATGCTAAATGAAGTAAGTAGAACCAAGAGAACATTGTACACAGCAACAACAAAACTATGAGATGATCAAATGTTATGGACTTGGCTCTTTTCAGCAACAGGGGATTCAAGGCAGTTTCAAATTGACTTGTGATGTAAAGTGAAATCCACATATATAGAGAGAGAGCTATGAAGACTGAATGTGGATCAAAACATAATATTTTCACCTTTGTTGTTGTTATTATTGTTTGCTTGCTTGTTTTTTTTTTCTTTTTCATGTTTTTTTTCCACTTTTGATCTGATTTTTTTTTTTGCTCAGGATGATGAATATAGAAATATATTCAGAAGAATTGTAATGGTTAACCTATCTTACATTGCTTGCTGTCTTGGGCAAGGGGAAGAAGAGAGAAAAATCTGGAATACAAGGTTTTGCAAACGTGAATGTTGAAAACTATCTTTGCATATATTTGGAAAAATAAAATCCATTAAAATACTATTTGTTCTATGGGATGGGTTTCTGGGAAGAGTAAGGGAAGGAAAACCTATGGAAATTTTGGTGATTTGAAAAAATCTTAAATTATAAATAAAATTTGTTTTTTGAAAAAAGTGATTGGTGACTCAGAATTGGGAAACTAGACTTTTTCAGAAGAGCTGATCCTTCCTTTCAGTTTATAATGAGAGACCATACTGAAGAATAAATTTTCATTCTAGGGGGGAGAGAGGTGTGGGGATTTCTCCCTTCTCTCCTCCCAACTCCCAGGAACAGTTAATGGCAATTGTAGGAGAAGTACTTGGCAATCTATAGATACAAGCCTGAGAAGAAAGGTTCTAAAAGTAGACATCCTTAACTTTGGGGGTGACCTCATAATTTAGAAAAGCTAAGCCACCCATTGCATCCTGGGCCATTGCCAGGATTCATGATTTTTATCTTGCTATTGGATTCTGATAAAGAGTCTGGAAGAGAGAATAAAGCTGACAACTTTGCCTAGGTCTGTCTCCTCATTCAATCTACTCAAAAATTAAGACATCATCCTCATGATGGCATTGGTCATATAGGAGAAACAACAATCTCATGAGGGATCTCAAGGCCAAAAATTTTTTAATTCAAGCCTTTTTTTTCCCTTAGGCAATTGGGGTTAAGTGACTTGCCCAGGGTCACACAGCTGTTACGTGTCTGAGATCAGATTTGAGCTCAGGTCCTCCTGACTTCAGGGCTGGTGCTCTATCCACTGCGCCACCTAGCTGCCCCCAAGCCTTAGTCTTTAAGCAAGAGTCTCCTAGAGGAAAATTTCCTCAACAAATTGTTTCTTGGAGAAAATGAGGCAGCTTAGTGGTACAGTGGACAGAGTGCAGGGCTTTGCAACAGGAAGACTCATCTTCACAAGTTCAAATCTGACCTCAGACACTTACTAGTTGTGCGACCTTGGGCAGATCACTTAACCCTCTTTGCCTCAGTTTCCTAATCTGTCAAATGAGTTGGAAGACGAAATGACAAACTACTCCAGTATCTCTGCCAACCCTTTTGTTCTCATTTTGAGAGAACTAAACATCTACTGTCAGTATCCTTAGAGATTTTTCTGGGGGCAGCCTAGGCAGGGATACAAGTCAAAAAGAGGAAATTACTTTCAAGTCAGGCTCCCAGGATTAGATCTATTATGAGCAAGGCAAGAGTCCTTGGAGAAACATGGACGCCAAATTAAGTCTTACATTTGGATTAAAAAATTCAACGTGTTGTTGTTTGCTTGCTTTTTGTTTTCTTCATCATTTTTTTCCTTTTTGATCTGATTTTTCTTTTGTAGCATGATAATTGTGGAAATACGTATAGAAAAATTGCACATGTTTAACACATATGGATTACTGCTGTCTAAGGCAAGGGGTGGGGGAAAAGGAGGGAGAAAAATTTGGAACACATGATTTTGCAAGGGTGAATGTTGAAAATTATCTTTGCATATATTTTGAAAATAAAAAGCTATTATTAAAAACTTAAAAATAAATAAAATAAAAAAGTTATCATTTTTTAAAAAAATTTATTTTATTTGCAAAACATATATATGGGTAATTCTTCAACATTAACCCTTACATAGCTTTCTGTTACAGATTTTTCCCCCCAACTCTCCACCCCTCCCCTAGATGGCAGGATATCCACTACATGTTAATTATGTTAAAATACTTGGCAAATCGAATATATGTATACATATTTCCCAACTTATCATTGTTGTACAAGAAAAATCGTATCTACACAAAAGACATATCAGATAAAGGAAACACAATGTAAGCAAACATCAATCAAGAGTATGAGAATGTTATGTTGTGGTCCACATTTCACATCCCTCTCTCTGGGTGTATATGGCTTTCTTCAGTGAACAATTGGAACTGGTCTGAAACATTTCATTGTTGAAGAGAGCCATGTCCATCAGAATTGATCGTCATATAGTATTGTTGTTGCCGTGTATAATGATCTCCTGGTTCTGCTCCTTTCACTTAGCATCAGTTCATACAAGTCTCTCCAGGCCTCTCTGAAATCTTCCTGCTGGTCATTTCTTACAGAACAATAATATTCATATACCATAATTTATTCAGCCACTCTCCAATTAATGGGCATCCATTCACTTTCCAGTTTCTAGCCACTACAAAAAGGGCTGCCACAAACATTCTTGCACATGTGGGGCCCTTTCCTTCCTCTATGATTTCTTTGGGATATAAGCCCAGTAGAAATGCTGCTGGGTCAAAGGGTATGCACAGTTTGATAACTAAAAAAGTTATCATAAAAAGTTTTGTACACATGGATTTTTTTCCTCTTTCTTTTATCTCTTTGGGAATATAAGCTTAGTAGTAGAATTGCTGGTATACAAAGTTGACTAACTTTTGAGGTATAGTTCCAAATTGCTTTCCAGAATGGCTGGACCAATTCATGGCTCCACTGACAGTGTGTTAGTGATGCTTGTTTTCTGACAGCTTCTCCAACACTTGTCATTTTTCTCTTTTCACCATTTTTAGCATCTAATGTCAAAATGTGTCAGTTGAAATCTCAGAGTTATTATAATTTGCATTTCTATACTTATTAAGAATTTGGAGTATTTTTCTTATGGCTATTGATAGTTCAGATTATTTTCCCTAGAAAATTCCCATTTTTTATTCTTTAACCATTTATCAATTGGAGAACTCACTAGATATTTCAAGAAAAAGCCTAGATGATTACATGTTATAGACTTGGAGAAAATCTTTATCTAAGTACCCTTTAGATTAGTTGACCTCTGAGGTTTTTGTGATTCTGTGAATCTATGATTTTCTTGTTTGCTGAGGTGGAACCGTCCTTGCCTCTCACCACTCCCTGTTCTTTCATCCTCATATATTGCAGGTCTACTCCTTCTTAGTCTACATATCCTTCTCAATTTATATAACCTATTCCATTGTGACCTCTAGATCTCTCATGCTACTTGCAAAAAATAAAACAAAACGAAACTCATTCTATATGTCTTCCTCTAATGACTTTTCCATGTTTTTCAGTTCAAAGCTCCAGACTCCCTCACCTACATAGGATGTTTCTGCCCTCTGACACACTTAGGAAGCAGAGGAAGTATACACATTGCTCCGAAGGCTACTTCTAAACCATCCCTCTGTCATCAACACTTATTAACTTTTTATTTATTTATTTATTTTTTGCTTTTTGCTGAGGCAATTGAGGTTAGGTGACTTGCCCAGGGTCACACAGCTAGGGAATGTTAAGTGTCTGAGATCAGATTTGAACTCAGGTCCTCCTGACTTCAGGGTTGGTGCTCTATTAACACTTATTAACTTATAAGGTTCATTTCATTTAGTCACCCTACCCAGATCCTTGTCAAAATCACTTTTCACCTTCGCTTCCTGCTTTATAAGAAATTCAAGATCTTACTCATAGAATTCTAGTTAAAATGTTTTAAATAAATGTTTTATTCATGCTCTCATGAGGTTACCCAAACCAGAAGTGTTGACAGACGCATATATACATATATAATAATGGTAGGAATTTGAAAAGATTGAGGAGATTGGAGAAAAATCAAAGTTCCTTCCTCTAAGAATTTCATTTCTTTATTTCCACTATATTAACTCATTTGTATAAGATACCAAAAAGAATCTTAGCATTGAGAAAATCAGGACATCTAACCCAGATAACTCTTCCCATTATGGTGAAAAGAAAGGGGCAAGTTTATCAATGAACACTGAGTTACAAGAACTGTCTAATCCTAAATCAGATGAAGGTTTGGAACACAGTCTTGGTAAAGAGGAAGTTAAAGTTTAAAAGAATAGACAATGCTGGGGCAAATATTTGTTGCAGTGGAAAGAGCACTAGCCCTGAAGTCAGGAGGACTTGAGTTCAAATAAGACCTTAGACACTTAACATTTCCTAGTTATGTGACCTTGGGCAAGTCACTTAACCCTGAGTTCCTCAAGAAATAAAATAAAATAAAATGAAATAGACAAGTCCTATGAGTCCTATTTAGTTGACTGACTGGCTCTGTATTCCAAAAAGAGATTGACCTCTGGAGTCAAAGACTCTCTTTTTGAAGAAGAAAAGTTTATTATAGTCAAGGCTTTGTGAAGTGATAGACTCTCTTAGGGAGAAGTATCAAGAGTTTTCCCCTTGCTTGATCTGGATGTATGAAGGCTCTGATGAAACATAAACCTTTGGACTCCCAGCTAAAATTTTATTTTAAAAATTTACAGATGAAAAAAGCCCAGAGAAGCTATTCAATTTCATGCCCAACAAAGCCATACCTGACAGGAAGCGACTGTTACAGAAATAGCTGACGAGTCATTGATAGGCATTGCTGCCAACCATACTTATCACCACACAGCAATATTTTAATAGCAGGTTTTATTATGCTCAGAGCACAGGCTCAGGAAATCTAAATTACTTCTGGGCAATAGACAAAGTTCTCATAAGACATATATAGTTATACTTACATTGGAGGGGGAAGAAAAGATGCTAAAAGGAAAAGGTAAAGCTATACATTTCTAAGATAACCTTGTAAAATTTATAGCAGACAAATGGAAGGAAGAAGATTTACACGTAAAAAGATAACAGAAGGAGAAAAATTACATCAGATCAAGTTGTAAATTGATCATCAGATGTAGACAGGAGTTATGCTAGGAGATAATTATCTTAAAATGGAGCCAGGATTATTTTACCCCTAAGAAATTAGTCATTCCAGTTAATCATTGGCAGCCTCAGCTAAATTCCGTAGCTTCAGCCAGCGATGAGATTTTCCTTACCAATAATATGATCATACTGTAGTATGGAAGGAAAATAGAAAATAGGAAGGAAAAACTTTACATCACAACCGTAAACTTAGGATCAATGGAGAGTCATAGAGCAGTGGCCATGGGAGACTAGTAGGGGGTAAAAATCAGTAGAAATTATGTACCATGTTCTACACCTAACAAAGACTATATTATCTTATAGAAGTCGCCATCAGTGCACTGACAGCCCCAGAAAATCAAGGTAGTCTTGAGCATTGAAAGCATGTTGCCTAATCATATATGGACTCTGGTCACAAGTGTTTCCTCCACAGAAACACAATGGTCATATGTGTTCATTTTCCACCTGGTTGTTCTTTTCTTGAGCATGTTCCAGGAATCTTTTTTTCCTACAAGATCAAATCAGCCCTGGACTTCACATGTCATTAATGCCCTCTAACTAAAGGACAGAGTGGAAGCCTCCTCCAAAGACCTCCACTTAAGAAAGGTGCCCAGTCTACTCATTTCTTCATTTCTGCACTCAGCTGCACTCCTAACCCTAACCCTAACCCTAAATCTGTCCATCACAATCTCGAACTGAGTACCTTCCCTTCTCAACTTCCCCTGAGTTCCCTCATTAGATCTTAAGGACTGCTAAGTATTGCAGTGCACAGAGCACTGGGCTTGGAAACAGGAAGACTCATGACTCTTAGACACTGGCTGTGTGTGAATCTGGACAAGTCACTGAACCTCACTTGCCTCAGTTTTCTCATCTGTAAAATGGCAGAAGTAAAGTTGTTTTTTTTTTTTTTTTTGTTTTTTTTCTTTTTTTGCTAAGGCAATTGGGGTTAAGTGACTTGCCCAGGGTCACACAGCTAGGAAGTGTCTGAGACTAGATTTGAACCCAGGTCCTCCTGACTTCAGGGCTGGTGCTCTATCCACTGCGCCACCTAGCTGCCCCAGTAAAGATTTTTTTTTTTAAACAGGCAGAAGGAAAATGGCAAAAAGGAAGAAAGAAATGGCAAATTGCTCCAGTAATTGCTCCAAGAAAACTCCAAATTGGATTACAAAGATTTGGACATGACCAAATAGACTCAAGAACAACTTCAAAATTAGATCACAAGCTGCTTAAGGACAAGGGCTGTCTTTTGAATTTTTTTTTTTTTTTAGTATCTCCATCATTCAGCACAATGCCTGGCACATAGCAGGTGCTTAATAAATGTTTATTGACTGACTAGTAGATGTCTTTGTCACACATTTCCCATACGTGTTCTCCTCCCTCCATCTGTTCTCTGGTGGATGGTTTGAGAGAGAGAATGGGAACCAGGTTAGAAGGGAAATGTTCTATTGCTACTTTTTTTTTTTTTACTATACTATTTCATTAAATGTCTTTACTTTGAACTAACCTCCATGAAGTGGCTTCCTACCAGTTTAGAACATTCCACCTACAGGTGGTCCGGATCTAAGCTCCAAGAGGCAGCCCTCCTGCCTGCCCAGAACATTCCACAGAGAGGTCTCCATGAGGTGGCCCTCCTCCACCAGCTCAGAGCATTCCAGCAAGAGGAGGCCCCCCACCAGCCTGGAGCATTCCACAAGGAAGGGGTCAGGACCTAACTCCAGGAGCTGTCCTCCCCGCCAGCCAGAACATTCCACAAAGAAGAGACCTGGCCCTTGCATCCATGGGATAGCTCCTTCCCATCCCCAACACACATAGACACAGACACACACACACATATAGACATATGGACAGACAGACACACACACACAAACAGATGGACAGACACATACACACACATACACACACCAGTTTGGAACACTCCACAAAGAACTCACCTGGACCTAACCTCCATAAATTAATTGAAAGGTGTTAGAAGCTGCTGGTGGTGCAATGTGTGGTGTACTTAGCCTGGAATCCCTGAGTTCAAATCCAGCCTCAGACACTTAATTAGCTGTGTGATTCTGAGCAAATCATTTAAACTGTTTGCCTTAATTTCTTCAACTGTAAAGTGGAGAGAATAACAGCACCTTTCCCCCCCAAAAAAAGTTGTTTCAAGGATCAAATGAGATAATATTTGTGAAGTATTTAGCACAGTGTCTAGCACATAGTAGGTGATTTATAAATGCTTATTCCTTTCCCTTTCCTCTCCTGGTAGTGTAAATATGCTTTAGCCTCCACCTCCACTCCCAACCTACATTATAGAATCTACAGCTACACTGCTCTGGCCTTAGAGTGCTTGATTTTGAGTCAAAGGATCTGAATTCAAATCCTAGTTTTGTCATTATTGTAAAGATTCCTTCCATATGATTATGACTTAGATTAGAAGGCCTTTGAGTCTCTTCCAATTCTCAATTTTTATTATTTTGTCATTTACAACCAGTGTGATGTTGGATACATGATTTAACCTTACTAGATCTGTTTCCTCATCTGTAAAATGAGACCTAGAGGGTCTCTGAGGTCCCAGTGACTCTAGATTGATGATCCCATGATCCCTCACCATTAGGCTACCTATCCAACTCTTACTCTGTCCAGAGCCTTTTTTCATTCTATTCCCAAATCAAATCATGTTGAGAGCTATTTCTAGGGCTAAATTGCCAGTCTTGAAGAGGATCTCCAATCAACCAGATCTCAGCTTCTTACATTGATCCGGGAACCCTAGTGATAGACTTCTCACTTGTTAGTTATGTAGGTAGCCCAGGAGAGCCTTTTTTTTTTTTTTTTCCTAATTGGGGGAAAGAGGGAGGAAGATCAGTTCAAAATCCTGGCAGCAACCTGCATGGAGCTACAGTCACCAACAAAAAAGGGTGTGGTAATCTACAGGACCAATGTCAACAAACTCTCTCCACCTCATCTCAGCCCCTCTACTGGTGCCCTTGATTCCTCCCACTCTCTCCCATTTCTTCTGAGGACATGTCTCTTCAATTATTCTCTCCCCCTTTTTCACTCCCTCCCTCTCTCTCTTCCCCCTTTCATAAACCTTAATCTCTCTTTATCCACTGATTAGTTTCCTGCTGCCTACAAAAACACCTAGATCTTTCTCATCAGAGAAGGAAAAAAATAAGCCTTCTTTTGACCATGTCATTCCCTCAAGCTATTATCCTGTCTCCCTTTCAATAGTCAAACTCTTAGAAAAAGCTGTCCACCTTTCTTGTCTCTCCTCTCTTTCCTCCTAATTCCTAACCCTTTGAAATCTACTATCTGGCAATGTCAAGCGACTGAAACTACTTTAACCATGGTCTCCAAAGACCTTTTTTTTTTTTTTTTTTTTTGCCAAATCCAATGTTTTTCTTTAGTCCTCATCTTTCTTTACCTCTCTAGCAGTGTGTACTTTGTCAACCCCCTCCTCCTAAGAGATATTCATTTCTCATTGGGTTTTCATGACAATGATTCCTCTCATTTGTGTCTGTGTCCTGCTCTCTATGAATGGGCCTCTCCACATGTAGAACTCTGTCTTCTCTTTTTTTCTTATCATCTCTCTCAGTGATTTCGTCAGTAACTCCTATAGCTCGGTTATCATCAGTGACTCCTAAATTCATATACAGCTAGGTCCTGAATATCACCAATAATGAATTTCCTTGAAGTGGTTACATGTATTCAGATTTGCATTATTTGATTTTTATAATCATGTGAAAACATGGTAACTTGTTTTAGCTCAATGGAAATATACAGTACAAATTTGAATAATGCTACCAATTCAGGGAAATTCATTGTCCAAACTAATCAGAACCTAACTTATATTGAGAGAAGTAGGTGATGCAGTTTTAAATCCAGTCTTAGGCACTTACTAGCTGTGTGAACATGAGCAAGTCATTTAACTCTGTTTGCCTCAGTTTCCTCATCTGTAAAATAAGATGGAGAAAGAAATGGAAAATCACTCCAGTATCTCTGCTAAGAAAACCCCAAATAGGATCACAAAGAGTCGGCCACAACTGAAATGACTGAAAAACAATGAACCTGTGTCTAATCCTCATCTGTCTCCTGACTCCCCATCCCACAATACCAACTGACTCTTAGGTATCTTCATCTGGATGTTCCATAGCCATCCCAAACTCTAAATGTTCAAGACAAAAATCATTATCTTATCCCAGAAACCTCTTCCAAAGTTCTCAATTTCTGTTGAGGCTGCCACTATTCTTTTATCCACTCAGGTTCACAATCTTAGTCATTTCTGACATTTCCTTCATCTTTAGTCTCCCATAAAATACAATCAAACACCAAGTTTTCTCAATTCTATCTTCAGGACATCTCTCCACCCTGACAGATACAAGACATTTCTACAGTGTAGCCATATACTACAGGTACTACATGATCAGTCCAGGGCTGAGAGAGAGAAATGGGCTGATGGAAGGCTTTAAGAGGCAACAATCTGGTTTTATACTCAGCTTGCAATGAATGCAAAAACAGATGTGCTGCTGGATAGTAGCTTTCAAACTACAGTTAAATTCTAGTTACAGTATAAGAGACATTTACCGAGGATAAGACTAGAACCTTTTCACAGAGAGGGATTTCCTATATTTGGAGGGGATTAGAACGAGTTTAAAGTTTCCTAAAGAAGTCATGGGTAGAGTCAGCAAGATGGCACAGTAGATAGCACTCTGGTGCTGGAATCAGGAGGACCTGAGTTCAAACCCAACTTTGGTCACTTGGCACTTACTAGCTATGTGACCCTGATTGAGTCACTTAATCCCAATTGCCTCACAAAGGAAAAAAAAAAGAGGGGCAGCTAGATAATGCAGTGGATAGAGCACTGACCCTGGAGTCAGGAGAACCTGAATTCAATTCTGGGCTTAGATAGTAAACACTAGGTAAATGAACCTGGGCAAGTCACTTACCCCTAATTGGTTAAGAAAAAAAAAGGAAAAAAATTAAGGCTTTCTGCAAAAAATTGGATAATTTGATCCTGGTATATCCCGACCCATCGAACATCACTTGTATATCACCACTGATTGGGATCAATTCCAGTCAATTCACAAATAATGCTGTAAACTCTGTGGTCTTTACCCCATCTTCCATTCCCATTGGTGAATAGGGTCCCTGCCCCTAGCTTTTCAGGAATATGGGAGCTTTTTTCCCCCTCTAGTGTCATTGGCTTAAGCCCTTATTTCAGTATGTTTAGTTATTAATCAAGATTAATTTAAATAAATTAAAATCTTTAATCAAATAATAAAAACTAAAATTTAATTTTAAAAATCACTTAACTAAGAAACTGATATTAATTATGCCATTAATTTAATTGAATGATTTGGCAACTAGCACCCCAATATCACTTAATTAATTAGTATTCTTTAACTTTTTAAAGTAAAATATAGCAAGAACAGACTGAAGATAACTCCCCGTTCCTGAAGGCATGCTATTATCTCTGTCACCTCAGTCACTGGGGAAAGTGTAGTCTTAAAGCAAAACAAAGTATTTCCTTCCAAATATGGTACTAGCTACTAGACAAGTTGCTCCCTTATTGTAAAAAAAATGGCATCCTAGCTACTGGATGTTCAACTAGATACCAAAGGTTGATTCTTGAGGTTTTGATGGTACCTCTCCTGCCTTGGCTACTGGCAAACCCTGGTATGGACTCCAGTTCTGGGATCCCTGATATACCTCCAACTTTCTGAAGCTTATAAGGAAGCAGACTTGTTTATTATATTCCTAATATTCCTTCACTTAAGATAGAAAAGTTTAGACTCCACATGGCTAAACTTTTCTATCTTAAGTGAAGGAATATTACCCAACAGGGTAAGAAGCAATATACTCATACCTCTATATGAACTCTGGTCAAGAGAAGGCCTGATGTCTAGAAGGCCCACAATAATTCAATTTCCTCACTTGAATACAGCCAAGAAGTTGTATCAGCAGCCAACTGAAAAGCCTTTCTCCATGCATGTTGTAAGAATAGAGGCTCCCATTGCATTATTAGCAGAATATTGCAGGCAGCAATCTAACTCAATACATAGAAACCTTCACCATTCATGCCTTCTTATCTGAGAGGTATTATTATCCCCATTTTACAGATGAAGAATCTGAGGTTAAGCCCAGGGTCATAAAGCTAAGTAAGTCTCTGAAACTGGATTTGAACTCAGGTTTTCCTGACTACAAACTATCACTCTATCTATTGCACAGTCAAACTGCTTCTAGGTTTGAAGAATGGAGGGATCATTGAAGGAGAGTCTTAGTAAAAAGATCTGTCTTTTCTCACTACTCAGATGGGACAGAATGCATCCTCTGTACAATTAACAGAACATTCACTTCAATGACTCCCAATTTTTTTGAGAAAGATTTTTCTATCAGAGATGGAAGCTCTCAGAAAGCACCTAAAAGAATTGCTAGTTAACAACATCATCCCAGAGTCCTGTTTCCTTTATGCATCTCCATCATCTTGACAGTACAAAGACTTCTGTAGTTTTGAGTTTGTGTAGAATACTGGACTTTGAACAAGAGAATTAAAGTGTACCTACATCAGGGCAGTTAGGACAGTGGATAGAGCAGGAACCCTGAAGTCAGGAGGACCTGAGTTCAAATGTAACCTCAGACACTTAACACTTCCTAGTTGTGGGATCCTGGGCAAGTCACTTAATTGCCTCAGAAAAAAAAGGTGTACCTATACCATGAGTTCAAGATGTCCTGGACCACTTGCTAGGAAGCTGGTGATTTTGAGTACTGGGTTTATGCAGGGATTGCTATGGAATCTCAAGATGAAACACTAGAAGACAGCCTTCACCTGTCTGGCAGGACTCTACCAAGCTGAGCTCATGCCCCAGTGAATCTCAAGGTGCTATTTTTCAAAGGATTATGGAGAAAATAGTCTGAGTCATAAATCTGAGGTATATGTTAGTATATCTACTTGATTTCCCTGACATTATTGTTATTATTATTAGCAAGGTAATCGAGGTTAAGTGACTTGCCCAGAGTTAATAAATTCCTAATGCCAGATTTGAGCTCAATAAAATGAGACTTCCTAACTCTAGATCTAGCACTCTATCACATTATCCCATGGATTCAATTATTACCTCTGTGCTGATGACTCTCAGTTTTAATTATCCAGCCCTAATCTTGCAACTCACATCTTGAACTGCTTATTGGATATCTTGTACTGGATGTATGTAGACATCTTTAAACCCAACATGTCCAAAACTGAACTAATTTTCTTTTTTTTCCGCTTAAAACATTTATTTGACTTAACTTGTACTAATTTTCTTTCCCCTCCGGCTTTCCCATTTCTTACCTTTTCTACTTTTGTCAAGGACGCCACCATCCTCCCAGTTTCCCAGGCTCATAACCTAGTGTAATGTTCTATGTCTTAGTCTCCCTCAACCTCCATATCTAATCTATTGCCAAGACCTGTTCATTTTATGTTTATATGTAAAATATATATTGCTTGTCTCCTTTTTTCCCTGAGGCAATGGGGGTTAAGTGACTTGCCCACTGTCACACAGCTAGGAAGTGTTAAGTGTCTAAGATCAGATTTGAACTCAGGTCCCTCCTGACTTCAGGGCTGGTGCTCTATCCACTGCACCACCTAGCTGTCCTCCTTGTCTCCTCTGATACTGCCAACCTCTTTGTTCAGGCTGGAAATTGGAGGGAACCAGTAAAACCAAGAAGCAGAGATGAGGAAGGAGAACATTCCAATCATAGGGAAAAGCCAGAGAAAAAACTAGAACTAGAAGATAGAGTGTCTTGTTTCCAGATAGGCAAGGATTCCAGTGTCACTGCATCATCTACAATCCCATTAATCAAGGTTGATTTGGCTGATCTGGCAAGCTAGGCAGGTGTTGCCTTCCTCCCTTACCACTCTTTTCGTGAACCTCTTGAAATTGTGAGCTCAGCTAAAGAGGATGACCTTCCCCAATAGACTTCCCTGTTTAAAATAAAGGGGGGGGGGAATGTATGATGTGCTCAGGAAAGACCAGCTCCTCTATGTGAGAACTACTGAATCCTTTTCAGGGCTACTTTTCACCTTAAGTGTCCACCTAACTCTCACCTGTGGTTCTAAGAAGCTGTAAGGCCACACAAAAGTAAACCATTTTTATCAGACAGACTAAGCCAGGTTGAGGGGTTTTGAGGGTTCTCAAGCCCTTCTGTGAATTAGGAGGGTGTATATTCCACGTGAAGACTTACAATTTGTTCCAATGGCCAGAAAGTGGCTGAAGCAGGTCCTGTGAAGCACTTAGAACTTGGTCAGACATCAAAAACTCCAAGGTCATGCACTGCTTCCCAATCTATCACCAGTCATCTTGTCTTTTGTTTTGTCACTGGACATTGATGACTCTGAAAGAGAGAATAAGGCTGGTGACTTTATGTAACTCTGTTTTATTTAAATCCAAATTATATATGATTCAAATGACATCACTCATACCATTTTACCATTTTTATATACCTCAAAAATTCTGTGTCAACAGGCTAGTGACAAAGGAGCAGATGGGGAGTACACTGCTATACTCACAACCCTGCACATAAATATCCCAGGTCAGACAATTGTCTTCTTTTTGGACTAAAGTAGCAGTGGGATTTGGCAGCCCCGTGTATCTTGGTAGCTATTTTTTAAGAACAACACTACTCTCCTCATGGCATGAGGAAGGTGCTTTAAAATTTCCTGCTTCACCCAATCCTGACCTACTTAACTTAACAGGCAAGAATCATATCCTGTGGTTGAAATACAACAAAAAAAATGTACAAAAATTCTTGCCAAGATGATTCCCCTTACCATTGTTACATAGAATTTGTGCACATTTATGAACAAGAAATCCAGTAAACCTGTTATGAGAGAGCTCAACAAGTATCACATTCAAATTGCAGCCCTGAGTGAAACAAGGCTGACAAATGAAGACCAATTTATCAAAGTCAGAGGTGGATATACAATTTTCTGGAGTGGCTACAGTGAAGGAACACATCATGAAGCTGACATAAGTTTTGCAATCAAAACTAATCTAGTCAACATATGCCATTCAAAAGGAATGAATGACATACTCATGACAATGCATTTGCTACTTCCAGGATAATGCCATTCCATCATCAGTGCAGATATTTACAACATGACGAAGACAAAGAAAAAATTTATGAATACCCTTATCATCAATGTGCTTTAAGTTTATGCTTGAGCATAAGCTCAATGCAAGAGCACACACAGACTACCAGACATCACAGGGAATCCTTTTGAGGAATGGAGTAGGAAACAGCACAGCAATGGTCACTTACTACTGAAGTCTTACATGTATCATGACCTTCTCATTACCCACATTATCTTCCATTTATCTAAATGCAATAAAGCTTTGTGGATGCAGCAAACATTGGCATTTAATAGATTATGTCACTTGAAGGAGAAGAGACCTACAGGATGTGTGAGTGGTACAGAGTGCTGTACTAATTATAGACTTATCCTCTCCAAGTTAAATAGTTGCATTTCAATAAAAGCAGCCACTTCAAGGAAAGAAGACTATCAAAAGACTTAATGTCAACAGCTTAAAACTCTTTTCTAAGGATAAACAGTTAATTGCTAATTTGGAGGGAAAACTAAACACATGGTTGGCGACAGTGGAGTAGAAAAAGAGTGAGCAGTTTTCAGAGATTTGGTGTTCAGTACTAACGTTACTTGCCTGGGCAAGAACACTCACAAGCACATCAAGATTGATTTGACTCAAACAATGAAGAAATTCAGAAGCTGTTAAATGAAAAACAAGAACTTCACAAGGTGTTCCAGCAAGATAGTTCATCTGTCTTTAAGAAAGTAGCATTCAATTCCATCAAAAGTAAAGTACAATTGAAACTTACAGAGATGCAGGATTCTTAGCTTGGGAAGAAGAGAAATGAAATTAAGCTTTATGTTTATAATAACAATCCAAAGCACTTTTATGATGCTTTTAAGGTTATTAATGGACTAAAGACATATGGTGCATCTCATCTTCTCAATGCAGATAAAGCCACATTGATTAATAATAAGGATATAATCCTGGAGAGATAGGCTGAACACATATAGTATTCTCTCTCTCTCTTTAATGTTAACTGAAAAATTTACTGAGATAAATGGGGCAAAAGGTATACAAATATAAATAGAATATATAATATAATGAATAATACATATAAATAAAAAGTATATTATAAAATTTTAATGATCCTGATATTGTTCTTTATTTTTTATTAAAGCTTTTTATTTGTAAAACATATGCAAGGGTAATTTTTCAACATTGACCCTGCAAAGTCTTCTGTTCCAAATTTTTCTCCTTCCCCCACCTCCTTCCCTAGATGGGAAGTCTAATACATATTAACTATATTAAAATATATAACAAGTCAAATATATACTTACATAGTATTCTCAACAGATCATATCAATCAATGCTGAAGCCACTGATTATGTACTGCAGGTTGAAGTCCATCCCTTTCTAACCAAACTTTCCATTAAAAATGGGGTTTCGAGTACCATTTGTTTCTTCTTATATGGCAAAGTGCCTGATGCTAAGATTTATAAAGCAGGAGAGTCCTTGCTCAGACAAAAGGTGATGGAATTTTTCCAGGCTATATGGCAAGAGGAGCTTATAGCTCAGGAGTTTAAGAATGTTTCCATTGTCCATCTCTATAAAGATAAAGGAAATAGATTGTCCTGTAACTATTATAGGGAAGTATCTCTCTTATCATTGCTGGTAAGATTCTTGCCAGAGTTCTCCTTAATAGATTGAATTTTCACCTGACAAATGGTTATCTATTTAAGATCCAATGTGATTTCAGAAAAGGTTGAGGAACAGTCAGTGTGGTGTTTGTTGCCCAACAACTCTAGGAGAAATGCCGGAATCAGATCAGAGGTCTATACACAATGTCAACCTGACCAAAGCCTTTTATGCTGTCAGTCATGAGGACTTGTGGAAAATTATGGCAAAATTTGGTTTCCCGGAGAAGTTCATTAGTATTGTATGTCAGTTCTGAGATAGCAGGATAAAATGTGTTCTGGATAATGGACAATGTTCTCATCTTTCTCAGTCACAAGGGGAGTGAAGCAGGGTGTTATGCTTGCCCCATGCTATTAAGCATGATGTTTTCAGCAATATTGTCAGATACCTTCAAAAAGGATGAAATAGTATCAATGTCAGCTGATACTGACTTTCCTGAGAGTAAATTATTGAACCTGAAAAGGAGAAAGAGTTGGAGTATTATTTTTTCGTTCACAGGTGAGCATGCACTCAATGAAGCCTCTGAAACTGAGATGCAACAAAGTATATATCATTTCTCTGCTACTTGTTCTAATTGTGGTGCAACAAGTAATACCAAGAAAAAACACAGGTTCTTCCTCAGCCAGCACCACATCATCTGTCAGTAGGAGCAATAGCAAAAAAGTGGCAGCAGAGAGACAGTTGGAAACATCCTTCTAAATGCTGAATCGTTTTCCTTTGTTTTGCAGTGCTTTTCCCTAAATGTCTGAAGTAGTTCATTAGATCTGGAGCCTATATTTCCTTCTGTTGTCACTTTTTTTTTTCTTTATTGATTTATCAGCTTATGTTCAATGTCTTTGAGTTTTTTTCTTTCTGAGATCTTTGGCAATTTCATTCTTTTGCCTCCTTGATTTTCCCCTATTCACTTTCTGATTCTGTCCCATCCATTGGTGCTTTCCTTCAGGGCTGGATCTCAAAGCATTTCAGCCTCACCTATGCTGGGCAAGTCATGGTTTACCAGCCTAGATCTCTGCCCCAACTAGCTCCTGGGAGGCTAGAACTGACTTCAACAGGATTCTGTGTTTGTTCCTTGGATTTAATGGAGTGCTGCACAGCCCTCTCACATACCTGGTATCTAATTCTTGTGTCTTGTCCCAATCCTTCCATTTCTGTTTTTTTTTTAATTAAAACTTTTTATTTGCAAAACATATGCATAGGTAATTTTTCATCATTGACCCTTCCAAAACTTTCTATTACAAACTTTTCCCACCTCTCCCCCACCCTTCCCCTAGATGACAGGTAGTCTAATACATGGTAAAAATAAATATATGACAAAATCAACAAATGTATAAATATTTATACAGTTATCTTGTTGTACAAGAAAAATTGGATCTACAAGAAAAAAACCCTGAGAAGGAAAACAAAATGAAAGCAAACATCAATAGAGAATGTGAAAATGCTATATTGTGGTCCACACTCAGATCCCACAGGCCTCTCCCTGAGTGTATATGGCTTTCTTCATCACCGAAAAATTGGAATTCTTTTGAAACATCTCATTGTTGAAGAGAGCCATGTCCATCAGAATTAATCATCATATAGTCTTATTGTTGCCATGTACAATGATCTCCTGGTTCTGCTCATTTCACTCAGCATCAGTTCATGCAAGTCTCTCCAAGCCTCTCTGAAATCATCCTGCTGGTCATTACTTACAGAACAATAATATTCTATGACATTCATAACCATAGTTTATTCAGCCATTATCCAATTGATGGGCATCTCCTCAGTTTCCAGTCTCTAGCCACTACAAAAAGGGCTGCCACAAACATTTTTGCACATGGAGATCCCTTTCCTTCCTTTAAGATCTCTTTGGGATATAAGCCCAATAGAAATACTGCTGGGTCAAAGGGTATGTACAGTTTGATAACATTTTGAGCATAGTTCCAAATTGCTCTCCAGAATGGTTGGATCCATTTACAATTCCACCAACAATCTATCAGTGTCCCAGTTTTCCCACATCCCCTCCAACATTCGTCATTATCTGACAGGTGTGTGTTGGTATCTCAGAGTTGTCTTAATTTGCATTTCTCTGATCAATAGTGATTTGGAGCGCCTTTTCATATGACTAGAAATAGTTTTAATTTCTTCATCTGAAAATTGTCTGTTTATATCCTTTGACCATTTATCAATTGGAGAGTGGCTTGAATTCTTTTTTTTTTTAAGCAAAACATATGTATGGGTAATTTTTCAACATTGACCCTTGTAAAGCTTTCTGTTACAAAATTTTCCCCCCTAGTTCCCACCCCTCCCCTAGATGATAGGAAGTCTATTACATGTTAATTATGTTAAAATACTTGACAAATTGAATATGGGTATACATATTTTTACAGTTATCTTGCTGTGCAAGAAAAGTCGGATCTACAAGAAAAAAAATCTGAGAAGGGAAACATAATGCAAGCAAACATCAATAGACAGCATGAAAATGTTATGTTGTGGTCCACATTTCATATCTCTCTCTCTGGGTGCACATAGCTTTCTTCACTGAATAATTGGAACTGGTTTGAAACATTTCATTGTTGAAGAGAGCCATGTTCATTAGAATTGATCACCATATAGTCTTATTGTTGCCATGTACAATGATCTCCTGGTTCTGCTCATTTCACTCAGCATCAGTTCATGCAAGTCTCTCCAGGCCTCTCTGAAATTGTCCTGCTAGTTGTTTCTTATAGAACAATAATATTCCATAATATTCATATACCATAATTTATTCAGCCATTCTCCAATTGATGGGCATCCATTCAGTTTTTGGTTTCTAAGAATGGCTTGAATTCTTATAAATAGGAGTCAGTTCTCTATATATTTTAGAAATGAGGTCTTTATCAGAACCCTTAAATGTAAAAATGATTTCCCAATTTATTGCTTCCTTCCTAATCTTGTTTGCATTAATTTTGTTTGTACAAAAACTTTTTAACTTAATATAATCAAAATTATCTATCTGGTGTTCAATTAAGAGTTCCAGTTCTTCTTTGGACACAAATTCCTTCCTTCTCCACAGATCTAAGAGGTAAACTATTCTATGTTCCTCTAATTTACTTATAATATCACTCTTTATGTCTAAATCATAAACCCATTTAGATCTTATCTTTGTATATGATGTTAGGTGTGGGTCAAGCTCTAATTTCTTCCATATTAGTTTCCAATTTTCCCAGCAGTTTTTGTTAAATAGTGAGTTCTTATCCCAAAAGCTGGGGTCTTTGGGTTTGTCAAATACTAGATTGCTATAGTTATGGCCTGTTTGTCCTGTGATCCTATCCTATTCCACTGATTGACTACTCTATTTCTTAGCCAGTACCAAATGGTTTTGATGACCACTGCTTTATAATACAGTTTTACATCTGGCACAGCTAGACCACCTTCATCAGCCTTTTTTTTTTTTTTTTTTTCATTAATTCCCTTGAAATTCTTGACCTTTTGACTTCCAAATGAACTTTGCTACTATTTTTTCTAGATCTATAAAATAATTTCTTGGGAGTTTGATTGGTATGGCACTAAATAAATAAATTAATTTAGGTAGTATTGTCATTTTAATTATATTTATTATATTCACTCAGCCTACCCATGAGCACTTGATATTTTCCCACCTGATTAGGTCTGACTTTATTTGTGTAGAAAGTGTTTTGTAGTTTAGTTCATACAATTCCTGACTTTCCCTTGGCAGATAGATTCCCATATATTTTATACTATCAACAGTTATTTTGAATGGAATTTCTTTTTGTATCTGTTGCTGCTGAACTTTGTTGGTAATATATAAAAATGCTGATGATTTATGTGGATTTATTTTGTATCCTGCAACTTTGCTAAAGTTGTGAATTGTTTCTAGTAGTTTTTCAGTTGAATCTCTAGGGTTCTCTAAGTATATCATCATATCATCTGCAAAGAGTGATAATTTGGTTTCCTCATTACCTACTCTAATTCCTTTAATCTCTTTTTCTTCTCTTACTGCCAAAGCTAACATTTCTAATACAATATTGAATAGTAATGGTGACAGTGGGCAGTCTTGTTTCACTCCTGATCTTATTGGGAATGGTTCTAGTTTGTCCCCATTACATATGATGTTTACTGATGATTTTAAATAGATGCTACTGATCATTTTAAGGAAAAGCCCATTTATTCCTATATTCTATAGTGTTTTTAGTAGGAATGGGTGTTGGATTTTATCAAATGCTTGCATCTATTGAGATAATCACATGATTTTTGTTAGTTTGGTTATTAATATAGTTGATTATACTGATAGTTTTCCTAATATTGAACCAGCCTTACATTCCTGGTATAAATTCTACTTAGTCATAGTGTATTATCCTGGGGATGACTTTCTGTAATCTCATTGCTAATATTTTATTTAAGATTTTTGCATCAATATGGGAAATTGGTCTATAGTTTTCTTTCTCTGTTTTCATCCTACCTGGTTTAGCTATCAGCACCATAGCTGTATCATAAAAGGAATTTAGTAGAACACTTTCTTTACCTATTTTTTCAAATAGTTTATATAGTATTGGAATTAATTGTTCTTTGAATGTTTGGTAGAATTCACATGTAAATCCATCTGGCCCTAGAGATTTTTTCTTGGGGAGTTGAGTAATAGCTTGTTCTATTTCTTTTTCTAAAATGGGGCTATTTAAATCATTTGTTTCCTCTTCTGTTAACCTTGACAATCTATATTTTTGTAGACATTCGTCCATTTCATTTAGATTATCAAATTTATTGGCCTAAAGTTGGGCAAAGTAATTCCTAATTATTGCTCTAATTTCCTCTTCATTGGTGCATAGTTCTCCCTTTTCATTTTTGAGACTAACAATTTGATTTTCCTCTTTCCTTTTTCTAATCAAGTTAACTAAAGGCTTATCTATTTTGTTGGGTTTTTCCCCTATAAAACCAACTCTTAGTTTTATTTATTAATTCAATAGTTTTCTTATTTTCAATTTTATTAATCTCCCCTTTTATTTTCAGAATTTTCAATTTGGTATTTAATTGAGGGTTTTTAATTTGTTCTTTTTCTAGCTTTTTAAATTGTAAGTCCAATTCATTGATCTTCTCTTTCTCTATTTTATGCAAGTAAACATCTAGAGATATAAAATTATCCCTTATAACCGCTTTGGTTGTATCCCACAAATTTTGGTATGTTGTCTCATTATTGTCATTTTCCTGGATGAAATTATTGATTGTGTCTATGATTTGCTGTTTCACCCATTCATTCTTTAGGATTAGATTGTTTAATTTCCAATTAACTTTTGGTCTATTTTCTCCTGGCCTTATATTGTATGTGATTTTTATTGCATCATGATCTGAAAAAAAATACATGTATTATTTCTTCCTTTCTGCATTTGATTTTGAGGTTTTTATGTCCTAACACATAGTTAATTTTTGTATAAGTTCAATGAACCACTGAGATAAAAGTAAATTCCTTTCTGTCTCTATTCAATTTTCTCCAAAGAGCTATCATACCTAACTTTTCTAACATTTTGTTTACCTCCTTAACTTCTTTCTTATTTATTTTGTGGTTTGATTTATCTAGTTCTGAGAAAGCAAGGCTGAGACCCCCACTAGTATAGCTTTGCTTTCTATTTCTTCTTGCATCTCTCTTAACTTCTCCTCTAGGAATCTGGATGCTATACCACTTGGTACATATATGTTTAGTGTTGATATTGCCTCATTATCTATGATACTTTTTAGTAAAATATAGTTTCCTTCCTTATCTCTTTTAATTAGATCTATCTTTGCTTTTACTTGATCTGAGATCAGGATTGCTTTTTTTTTTTGTTCAACTGAAGCATAATAGATTCTGCTGCAGCCCTTTACCTTCATTCTGTATGTATCTGTACATTTTAGATGTGTTTCTTGTAAAGCCAGGATCCTGGTTTTAATCCAGTCTGCTATCCACTTCTGTTTTATGGGAGAATTCATCCCATTCATATTCACAGTTAAAATAGCTAATTCTGTATTTCCTGCCATCTTATTTACCCAAAATTATGCTTTTCTCTTTCCTTTCCCCTTTCTCCCTTCCCCCCTTTCTAGTATTTTGCTTTTGATGACCATTCCCTCAAATAGTCCTTCCCCTCTTTAGAATACCTCCCCCTTTTTTACACCTTTCCCCTAATTCTTCTATTTTCCCTTCTATTAGTCTTTCCCTTTCTTTTCCTCCTTTCCCTCCCACTTCCCTATAAGGTGGGACAAGTTTCTCTGTGAAACAAAATATGTCTGATATTCTCTTTTAGAGCCCAATCTGATGAGAACAATCCTTCTATTTATAAGTTCTCTGACCCAGTATCTGCAGAATTGTCACATTGGTGCTATGGAATTGTTTGCCCCCTCCCAGCACCGGCATTTCAGAGCTCCACAATTCTGGATCTATAGAATTGAAACCCCCTAGAAGAATTTTGCTCTTTTGGGGGCAGCTAGGTGGCGCAGTGGTTAGAGCACCAGTCCTGAAGTCAGGAGGACCTGAGTTCAAATCTGGTCTCAGACACTTCCTAGCTGTGTGACCCTGGGCAAGTCACTTAACCCCAATTGCCTCAGCAAAAAGCAAAAAAAAAAAAAAAAAAGAATTTTGCTCTTTTGAAGGCTATGACCATGTTATAAAATAACACAACTATTCTGCACCAACCAAAACCATAGTAGTAGTTTTTAGGCACAATGGAGCTCCTGACCTATTTTGAAAATTTGAGTTTCGTAGTACACAAAAAACCCCGAATGTTCTATAATAAAGACATATTTGAAATATATTTAGGAAGAAATTGAGATTTGAGGAGATTATATGCTTCTTGAACACTCCAATACCTAATAAACAGGCATGTTTATGGGAAAATGTATGCATCCTGAAGCTAGGTTCTCCACAGCTTTGGAAAGGAGATAGAAACTGGGTGCAGGTGGGTGTGCTTTTTGTAAGTTTGTAAATTTGTATAGGGGTCTTGGGTCTGCCAACGTAGCCTCACTGTGATAGTATAGGATGTAGGGGAAATATCCCCAATGAATCCAAAGTTACTCTGCATCAGTACTGAGCATTTTTTAGTCTTTTTATGGATTTAAGGTGTTGTAGACCACAGAGATAGCTGAAGTTGCTTTATCCTTTATCTTTTCTATTTTGGAGAAGTTTGAGAAGTCATGGGAAATAAAGAAAATGTCCAGTCCCCTACCTTGTTGCTCACATGAACTGGATGTACTTCTACTACTTTTTGTTCTAACTTCTGTTGCTAACATCTCAGCTCAGAGGCAGTCTAAGAGTCTAGGGTTGAGCTCTGAGATTGAACAAGATTATCCTGCTGATGAGAACTTATGTTTGAATAGGAGGAAACCATGATTAATATTCCTTTGGGAAATATTTGAGCAATACTAGAACAGAAAATATTAGGAAGATTGTGAAATTTTCCTGATAATTTTGTATCACACCCTGATAGTGGGTCCAAGAAAGGCTAATACTTCATTCTCACTTTCTGTTGTTACTGGTTAGTTTGAGTTCTATAATCAGAGGGCAGTTATACATTAAACTACCTAAAAACACCAAGACCAGTCTGGGAGCCAATCCTAATGACCAGAAAAGTTTCTTATTTGATAAAAAAAAACCCTATGTCCCATGAACTTTCCTCTTGTTTGAGGTAAGGGCCACTAAGGCAAACAAGAACTCCCAACTTCATAGGACAAGAACACGCAACAACACATCAAGATGGGAGAAGCTACTAGACTAGGTTTGATCCTATGATAGAATTGTAGCTTCAAAAGATATTAATATTGAAAGGACCCCATAGGATATCAATCACAATTCATACTTGAGCAGTAAAATCCTTCCACATCTTTTAACATTTTTTAGAAGTGGTGACCCAGAGTCCAATTGATGACCTACAGTGATGAGAGGTGAGGCTAAATCCTCTCCTGTGGCAGACCCTTCCACTTTGGAAAATTTTTTTAAAGTTAGAAAATTTAGCATTATACATGGAAATCATGTTACGTTTATAGAAGTCCTGGATTCAAATTATTTTCTCTTACTCATTAGCCGTGTGACTTCAGGGAAATTACTTACTCTCTCTGCAGACTTGAGTTCCTCACTTATAAAAAGAGAAGACTGGATTTTATCAAACAAACAAGTATTTATTAAGGATGTCCTACGTTTCAGGCACTAGAAATATCAAAAATAAAGTAAAATTGTTCCTGGTCTCAAAAAGCTCCCAATATGTCAAGGAGTGTGGAGGAGGATGAACATGAGTACTATGAATTTCAGGGAAATGTCTTTTCATCAGATAAAAAAATCTGTAAGGTTAAAGTTATAGGACTCAAAAGAAACCTTCAGGTTTTATTTTATTGCCTTCCTTACTAGAAATAAGATGAGTCAGACTATTTCTTGAATCTTGAAGAAAGAATCTACTGGAGATTATTATCTACAGAGAAATTGACAAAAGATCCCATCTGATCTTTTTCGACTCTGAGGATTCAGGCTTTTTCACACTCCCTTTCCCCTCTCCCCAATTCATTTCTTTTTCTGTCTCAGAGAGCCTAAGAAGCTATCATTTCTAATTTGTATCCTAAGATGCTGAAGCTGATCCCAACTGAAGCTGATCCCAACTGAAGCCATCTTCTTTAGTGCAAATAAATCTTTTTCACTTTTTTTTTCAGGTTTTAAAATTTTTATTTGCATATTTTTAAAAATTGTAGGGGCAAGTGGGTGGGATAGTGGATAGAACACCGGCCCTGGAGTCAGGAGATCTGAGTGCAAATCCAGCCTCAGACCATTACTAGCTATGTGACCCTGAGCAAGTCACTTAACTCCAATTGCTTCCTCTCAAAATTGTGCATTCTAATCATTTAAACCCCAAACTATATGTAGACAGATAGATATAGATATATACATGTATATGTATGTATGTGTATTTCTCTATGTTTGTGTGCAGCTTTCTGATTACCTGCATTTTATAGGTTGCTGGGAGGGGCAGCTAGCCGGGTGGTGTGGTGGATAGAGCATCAGACTGGAGAAAGGGAACCTGAGTCCAAATCCAGATACTTAGATCTGACTAGCTGTGTGATACTAGGCAACTTGCATAATCCTGTTTGCCTCAGTTTCCTCATCTGTAAAATGGGTTGGAGAAGCAAAAGGCAAACCACTCCAGTGTCTTTGTCCATAAAAATTCCAAATGGCATTGCTAAGTTGGACTCAGCTGAACAAGAGCAGCTTGCCAGGACCTTGGTACGGCTTTATATTTTACTGTTAGCTAGATTTACTGCAGTCCCACCTGGGTTCTTCTTTTCACCGACTTGAAAGCTTTATATATATATATATATTTAATGCCATCAGGACCCAAACTAAGCAGGGCAAGAGGCAATTGCTCAGCCTTTATTCAGTTCAATGAAAGGGGCAGCCCAAGCATTTAAACTTTATCCAATCTCTTTGTATTTTATGAAGTTCAACAGATAAAAGAAGTACACTTAAGGCAATGCTTGTGGAATGTACAATCCATATTGGCAGGGCAGGTGTTTTTATGATTTATCCATTTGTTTCTCTTATTCAATTGTTTATTTTGTAGGCAGTGGGTTTTTCTCTTATGTTTTTGTCCTCTTGGGTTTAGACTTATTGAATTTCTGAATCTCAGCTGTATTTGGTTTGTGAAATATTTTTGCAGATTAAGCATTGATGGGCAGGGTGCACCAATAAGTTAGATCTCCGAGGTGACAGCTTTGAACTAATAAATCTTTTGCTTTTTCTTTCCTTTTTTTTTTTTTTAAAGCAATTCAGGTTTTTTAATCACCCTTACCACTCCCCAGATCCAACTGATGAATATGATTCTTTCTGGGTTCTCCAAGAACCCAAGTTAAGGAAACTCCCATGACAGGAAAGAACATGTATATACATAAGTTATGCAAAATCTATGGAGTTATACCTCTTCTCCCCCTCCAGCTTGTACTCCCACGTTGATTCCCTTTTTTTTTTCATTTAAATTTAATATTTTTAATTTTTTTCCTCAATTACATGTAACATTCTTTTTTTTTCTTTCAAATTTTGAGCTCCAAATTCTCTCTCATTGAGTTATTCACTTCCATTTTTCCAATTCTAATTTTGAGTTGATTATTTTTTTCAGTTGGCTTTTTTACTTCCTTTTCCATTTGGCCAATTGAACTCCCATGTTGATTCCTTAGGGGGTAACTAGCTCAGCTCCTACCAGTGCCTTGAATAGACAACCAGCAAACGAAATTAGCTCAAAGAAAAAACATTAATTAAAATGGTATCTTAAGAACAATAGTAACAAAACATTTCTCCTTTTTCTCTGGGATGGACTGTCTCCCCCAGCTGAACCCAGCAATGTTTTAGGGTAATAAATGTTTAACTTCCACAATCTTTTTTGATCTCTGCAGTTCTTGGTTCCTCTTCATGAAGTGTACATGAATATGATTTTACTTCTTAGAATTTTGTAATCGTGAAGACTATCGTTCTTCACTCTGAGCAATATAAATAAACCAATATTGTTCGCTGTGGAATATTAACAACTAACCATTACATAGTATTTTAAGGTTTGTAGAGCAATTTATACATATTAATTCACTGGATCCACAAAACAGCCCTGTGAGAAAAGTGCTATTATTAGATTTATTTTTTACAGATGAGGAAACTGAGGCACAAAGAGACCTGCCTGTGGTCACACAGCCAGTAAGTGTCTGAAGTAGAATCTAAGTCCCATGTTCTATCTCCTTCACCAGCTGCTTATTTGTATGCAAACATATTGTATGCATTGTATGGCTATGTATATGGGTATGCATGCATGTGCACGCATATACACCCATATGCATATGGGTATGCATGCATGTTATAAGTGCATTTTGTTTGTATAAAAGACAGTGGGGTTGCAGGTCTTGTTGCTACATGGTAATTCTGCAAAATGTTTAAGTGTGGGTATATAAACAGGTTTACATACATTCATATATGTAGCACATGTGTGTGTATAAAAAACAGAGAGGTTCCATATCTTGTTTTTGTGCAGCAACCCTGAAAAGTGTATTACATGCATACATGTATAGGTATACCTATATTTCCTTATACCTATATGCATGCATGTATACTCTGTCAGAGTTGCCACTGAAACTCTACCATCTGCTAAGAATAAAAGATGTCCATTACAAAAGGGCATTGGTAAGGAATATGGGGAGAGGCTGTAATCTAAAACCAATCAAGAATGCCAAAGAAAAATAAAAAAGCAAAAGATGTCATCCAAGAACTGTATGATTGAAAAGGAAAATGGCATTATCACATGGTGAAAGGAAAGAATGACAGGAGAATGGTGAGAGGGTCCCATTGATGCCCTCATGAGGTAGAGAGAAGGTTAGATCTGACTGTTACATACTAGATAAACCCCTTGTAGGGGGCTTTTAGACATGGACACAAGTTGTACAGGCTGGATGGAAAGGCATGGAGGGGTTGCAATTTGTGTCATTGAAGAGAATCCCGTTGTCAGTGAGATCCCAGATCATTTTGAGTATATTGATAATTAAGAGAGTCTCATTAAGAGTCTTAGGGTATTGAAAGTTTATTCTAGCTCCCTATGGAGATTGAGTTGCCATTTCACCTGGAGGAGGGCAGAAAATTAAGCATTTCTATGAAGCTTTTGATTCCATCCTTGGAAAAATAACCCAGAGCCATTCTCCTAGCCCTCAGCATATAATAGGCATGTATTCCAATATTATTCTTTGCTTTTTTGTTTTTGTCCTTAAAACAAGATGAGATCTCCCAAAATTTTTCTTGCAGAATTATTTGCTCTGCACTGCAGGTACAAGTCTGCCAGAAACAATTTAAAAATAATTGAATATGTAAGTATATGCAAGTGGGTAGGGGGAAAAGGAGGGTGGGTAAAGAAGGAGGAAAGGAGGAAGAGAGAGGGAGAGGGAAGGAAGGAAGAAGGGAGAAGGAGGGAAAGAGGAGACAAACTATAGAGAGAAAGAGACACAGAGAGAACATAGAGAGAGAGGAGAGAGAGACACACACAGATGCAGAGAGAGACATGAGATAGAAAAAAGAAAAAAAAGATTGAGAGGGACAGAAAGAGAGAGACAGAGAGACAGGGAGAGAAAAGAGACACAGAGAAACAGAATGAGAGAGAGACAGAGAAGAGAGAGACAAAGAAAAACAGAGTAAGAGAGAGAGAGAGGAGGAGGAGGAGGAGAGGAGGAAAAAGAAGAGGAGGAAGAAGAGGAGAAAAGAAGAGAAAAAGGGAGGGAGAGGGAAGGAGAGAAAAACAGAGGGATAGACAGAGAAAAGGAGAGAAAGAGAGAAAAATAGAGACAAAGTGAGAAAGACATGTCCAACTGGCATGGTTTCCCTTCCCCTCTTCCTCCCTCACCCCACCCCATGCCCACGGACATAGCTCTCTATCTCAAGAAAATTTGAGGTTACATTTATAAAAATCTTGAAGAAGGAGAGTATCATATGATGTTAAATACAGCTTTAGGGTAATATTCCAGAACAATATTCACTCCTTTCCTTTCTAGAATACTTCCTTTAAAAGAAATCAATCTCTTCCCTTAAATCAACATCTTAATCCTTTCTAAATAACAGAAGAAATAGTTATCTATAGGTGGGTCATAGACCATCATGTCCTGAGCTGAGGAAGTCAAAGAAACCTATCTAGATTAGAACTAACTTTAGTGAACACCCTAAACTATTTCCCTTTAGAAAGGTCTTTTATTCTTGTCCTTCTTTAAAACAGAAAAAAAAAATGTCTAGAAAGAGTTTTAGGTTGGAAGTATATTATTTCCCTCTTCTGACTCTGCCATCGGTCTAGTTTAGAGCCTCATCACCTCACAGCTGGACTACCGCAATAGCTGATGATGGGTCTCCCTCCCTCCAATCTCCCTACTCCAATCCATCCTTTCTTCAGTCAGATCTAAGTGTGTCACACCCCACCCCCACCCCACTCCTCACCACTTACTCCTCAATACTGACCATCACTTGAGGTCATTTTCTCTGCATGTCCACAATACCTGGAATATTCTCCTTCTGTATCTCCATCTACTGCCTTCCTTGGTTTCCTTTAAGTACCAATTAAAAGCCCATCTTCTATAGAAAATTAATTAAGCCCTTTTAATCCCAGTACTTTCCTTTTGTTAATTATTTTCTATTCATCATGCTTGTTCATATTTGTTTGAATATGTTACTCTCCCACTATCTTTTGCCTCTTTTTGTGTTCTTAGCATTTAGCACAGTGCCTGCTATATACTATGCATTTAATAAAATGTTTGTTGACTAATGATTAATTAACTAAAAATTAGATTATTTTTGGTATGTTTTTATGCTTTATAAAGTACATATTTGAGTTCAGATGGCTTAACAGGAAGCATCATAGATAATCCCTATTATGTCTCCCTCTTGTGGAAGATAGATGGTAATGGATAAAGTTCTGGTCTTGGAGTCAGCAAAATCTGAATTCAAATCAGATATTCATTGGGCAAATCACTTAACCTCTGACTCAGTTTATTCAAATGCAAAATGGGGGTAATAACATCTACCTCACAGAGGTATTATGAGGTTCAAATAAGGTAATATTTAACCTGGCATATAGTAAGCACTAGCACTAGCAATCAATAAATTTATTGTCTGCCCTCAAGGAATTTTTAATCTAAAATGTAAACAGATAAGTACAAACAAGCTATAGAGAGGATAAATAAGTAATAATTAACAGAGGAAAGGTGCTAGACTTTTAATTAGTACTTAAAAGAAACTAGGGAAGTTGGTAATTGGAGGTATGAAGGGAGAGCATTCCAGGCATGAAAGACAGTCAAAGAAATAGCTTGGAGGCAACAGAGAATGTTGTGTTCATGGAAGAGCTAGGAAGCCAGTGCTACTGGAAGATTGAAAAAAGGAAGGCACTATATAAATGTTAATTGTTGTTATATTTGATTCTTGAGGTAATAGGGAGCCACTGAAGTTTATTGAGTAAGGGAGTAACATCTTGAGATGTGCAATTTAGAAAAATCACTTTGGCTGTATGGAAGATAGATAGATTGCCATAGGAAGAAACTTTGGGTAGTATTTCTCCCTATTAGTGAGACAAAACCATTCTTCCCGTAACTCCCAGCTACTGCTCCTGCTTTTGCCTTCCTAGCTCAGCCAAGCAGAAAAAGCCTAAAAATCAGATTAGAATCCCAAGGATGTCAATGACAAAAATAAAGTCACATACACCGCAAAATATTTATAACAGCACATTTTGTGTTAACATAGAACTGAGGAAGAAAAGTAGATACCTATTGATTGGAGAATAGCTAAACAAATTATGGTTACATTAGTATTTTTAGAATTTATTATGCTATAAGAAATAATGTGATCAATCAATCAATAAACATTATTATGCACCCTATTATGTGCAAGGCATTTTGTTAAATACTGGGGATACCAAAAGAGGCAAAAAGAGGATTGTCTTTATCCCTGACCTCAAGGAGCTTAAAATCTAATGGTAGAGACAACATGCAAACAAATATGTACAAAGCAAGCTATATTCAAGATAAATAGGAAGTAATTTATAAAGGAAGGATCTAAAATTAAAAGACTGGGGAAGACTTATGCAAAAGAGAAAAGATTTTGGTTAGGATTTAATATAGAAAAACATCGAAAGACTTAGTTGAATGGATACAAAGTGTATCAAGTAGAGACAGGGAAACAAAATACAAAATGACAATAGCAATGTAAATAGAAAGAACAACCACAAAATAATTTAAACTGAATGCTACAAAATGATAAAAGATATCTTTCCCCATAGTTTTGCAGAATCCATGAGTGTGTAAATTTACATTTTTCTCCCAATGTTTTGATTGATTTGAGTTTTTCCCCTCTTCTTCTCTATTCCTCTGTCTCTGGTGGATGTTCTTAGACAGATTTGTGAGTTCAAGAGATCCAGAGGCCCCACTGGCAATTGGAGAAGGTATCACAGATAACTGAACTAATAGTTTTAGGATCAGGGGACTGAGTAACAACCTTGAGGTGGTCTTGTGCTTATTGATCATTGCAGGAGCCAGAGAGATTACAGAGTGGCAGCTGAATGGCCTAGGTCAGCAGCAGATTGACCCATCACCTTTGGTACCATGCCCTAAAAGGAACAAGCCAAGGTGAGGAGTGAGGAAGCTCATCAACTCTGATAGCATACTTTACAGTGAACTTCATGAGGGCTCCAAAAATGGAGAAAAGGACTCTCTAGGAGTTAGGATGGACCCTTTTGTCATACATTTCTCTACACATATGCCTCATTGCCAATGTGCTTAAAGTTTGGATCCTATGTGTGTCCCTAATTTGGGGAGGGATTTTTTGGTACTATACCTTTTCAATAAATACCTTTTCTAAAAATTAATAGAATTTATTTGATTGATAATGCAGGGGCACACCAATGGGGGCTTGTAAGTACTAGTTTTAGAAACCCATCAGGGTTATTTCTAGAACTCTCAGTTAGTAGTAACAACCATCCTTCTGGGGATTCCAAACTTCCAGGCAGGGAATGGATCCAAAGGGATTGATAACTATGAAAAGTACATGAGGGACTAAATTAGGACTACTCCCTACATGATAAAGAAGCCATGATTTTGAAGAATTTAATGAATAAGAGAGGATCAGTTTTCTCCCATCCATTTTTATTCCTTCATTTGGCAGATTCTTCTCCAAATGAAAGATTTAAACTAGACAAAGAAAAGGGAAACCCATTCACAAGACTCATGTGACTAAAAGAAATTTATTAAACAATATTCTTAACAAGCTGGCTGTATATGATAGTGGGTTGTTCTAGAGCTCCAAATCTATGCCCAGATGAGTGATGGTGTGGCATTTTTCCCCAGACTGGAGCAATAATGTGATCACTTCAGAGAGAAATTCAGAGTTTTGCATTTTTACTTTTTTGAATAGGAGAAGTACTGAATTTGACATATGTTAGAGATGCTTCCTATTTTTTGTAGACTCCAAAATGTTGATTGATGGATACCAAGTATTGTCTCCTATATTCACTGTCATATATGTTGGTATAGAAAGTAGTATTGACTCATTTACATTCCCTAGAGGAAAGATAATTTTTGCAGTTACAAAATTCTAATAAGCAAATATTTACTATAGACATGTAATATTTTTTAATATGTAAAAGTCTCACTTTATTTTGTACCAGTCAGATGACATCTGGAATATTTTCTTCATAGACATATAATTTAAAGAAGCATAAAAGTGACTTACCAGATAAGGAGAATTATGGCAATTTCAGTTTAACAAGCCCTACAATGTACATCAAATGTTCAAAAGACCTCCAGAACAGAAATAACCAAGAGACTTCTGTTTTACAAGAACTACTGAAGAAACTAGAAAGCAATTTGACATACATTGAGTTTAGTCCAAAAGCTAATAAGTGCCAATGGATATAAGATCTTAAATTTTAAAATCACATGAGAAATAAGTTGAAAGGAAACAAGAGGGGATACTTTTCATAATCATGGAGAGGTAAAAAAACTTAACTAAACAAAAGATAGAGGTGATTAAAAATAAATTTTATTATCACCACAATTTTAATTACATAAATTGAAAACAAAACCAATGCACTAAGAAGGAAAAAAGTAGTCTTTCCATCAAAAATCTCTGAGAAGTCTTGCAATCAATACTTGTTAACAAGTATCCTAATGGGACAAACTTCCCCAAAGGACTTTAGATCATAGATAAACCCCTCCCACATCTTCCTGGCTACCTAATCTTGAGTTAATCATGTAACATTCTTGTCTCATATTTATCTCCAGATATATAAAAAAAAAACTGTCTTTATATCTCTCAACAGATAATGGTTAAAAGATATGAACAATTTCCAAAAAAATTACAAACTATTAACAATATTGTGAAAAATGCTCCTAATTGCTAAAATTAAATATGAAATTAAAATTAATGTGAAATGATTATAAAAAGAACTCAGATTTCACTCCACTAAAATTAAATCTTTAAAAATGAGGAAAGATGGAAATAATCAGTGTTATAGTAGGCTATGTGAAGATAGGCACAATAATAGACATTTGGTAGTGCTGTGACTAGTCCAACAATCCTGGTCCAAAATTAATTTGGAATTATGAAAGAAAAATAATTAAATGGTCTAGATCCTTTCACTTAGCAGGTAGGTGGTGCCATAGTGCACAGAGCACTGGGCTTGGAATCAGAAAAACTCATTTTCTTGAGTTCCAGTCTCAGACACTTACTAGCTATGTGACCTTGGTCAAGTCACTTAACCCTATTTGCCTCAGTTTCCCATCTGTAAAATGAGCTGCAGAAGGAAATGGCAAACCACTCCAGTGTCTTTGCAAAGAAAACCTCAGATGGGGTCATAAAGAGTTGGACATGATTGTAATGACTCAACCTCAAGCTCATCATTTGGTAACTTCATCAGTTCCCAGGAGCTGGATGATCACTTCCAGCTCCTGGGAACTGATGAAGTTACAATTGACTCCCAGAACTGTATATCTAGCCACCCCCCCTCCCCCAGAGCTCCATATTGCCAGCTCTCTTTTGACTACTTCAGCCTCCATGTCCTGGAGACATCTTACTCAGCATAGTCCAAAAGGAGCTCATCTTTTCCTCATCTTTCTCATCAGCCCCCTTCCAAATGTCCCTTTTTCTTTCTGGGATATCACTATTCTTCCAATGTCCCACTGACTATTTATTTAGTCAGTTCCCATTCTGCCTCCATTGTTCTCTACTCAGCTACCACCTGACCTCGGTCCCATAACCTCTTGCCTTAGTATTTTCAGGAACTTCCTAATTTGTGACCCTGCCTCAAGTCTCTCCCTACCTTCTACATGGCTACCAAAGTGAATTTCCTTAATTGCATATTTGACTTTGTCAACAACTCTTCCATTCACTAAACTTCGGTGGCTCTCTATTTCTTCTGGAAATATTAAGAAGTATATTTTTAGAGGTTTTTACAGCCCTGACCTCAACTCAACCTTAGTCACTCTTTCTAAATTTTCTCCCTTTGGACCAGAATGATTTTTTTTTCTCTATTCTTGGTACATAGCACTCTCTGTCCCTTATGCCTAAAATTCATTCCCTCCTTACCTAAGTTTTGCTTGTTCTCTCATTACTAATTCCTTTATTCCCTATTGACTACCTTATATTTTAATTACCTTGTGTATATTCTACATATGCTTATACATGTACACCTTGATGTTTTTTCCCTGATAACATGTCGACTCTTTGAAAATAAGGAATTCACTGTGTTATCCAAATTTCTCAAGGGACAAAAAAAAAAAAAGGAGACTTTTGAAATGCAGATTTGAAATATTTTTCTTATTATTTTGGGTTCTGCAACATTTTTGTGGGGGAAAAAAAAGTTGTTGTGCAATACTTACTTCAGACATATACCACAATTTAATGGTAGACTAACTAACACTGGCAGGGGGTGGGTGGCTGGGACAGGGCCTGAACATCATGCTTTTGCCATCATACTCTGAGCTTTTTAAGTCTACCATGTCTGAACTGTGGTTTCTTATTTATCCTTTTTTTTTTAGTTGGACTGTCAACCTGTGAATCTTTAAAGCACGATTCAGAAAAATGACCACTATCTTTGAACATGTATGACTTAAATATGTATTTTTTCATTTAAATTTTTGCTTTTATTCTGAACCTAATCACCCCCAAAAAGGTATTTCTATACATATACAGATAGCAGAACACAAAGAGAAGCTTTGTTGAGATACTGACTTACACTGGAAGGCCTGGGATGTAAAAGGGGTACCTAGGTTTCTTTTGCCTGGTTCCTTGGAGCAAAATTGGATGGAAGGATAATGTGGACAATAAAATGAAAAAGTCAAATTTTCCCATATTGTTTTTATAATTAACCAGAAAAACAACCAGGAAAGATAATTCTCTAGTCAAGCAACATAGGTTAGAAGTTTAGAATAAATATTATTTATATTGGGTGAATATTCCAGCTTTTCAGGTAAATTGTGGTGTACTGGTAGTTCTTAGAATAATCTTTCCTAATGAGCCTTATAGAACTCCCAGCCTTGGAATAAGACTTCTTTAGTACATAAAAGATCTATAAGAGAATTCTGGGAACATGATAGAATGGGTTACAAAATTTCAAGGTCTTTAAATTTCCTCCAAAAACAAAACAAAATTGCACCGTAGACCAATGTGGATGGTAAAAATAGAGTTGGGGCAGAGCTGGGGTCTTCCTGGAACAATCTGAGAAGATTCAAAGAAAGCTCCCAGGATGGAGATTGACACCTGTGAAGTGTGAACACTCCCAAGCTATCTCAGCTGAAACTGCAAGAAGAAAGTCTTGGGGCTAGCTGAGTTGGGAGATAGCCTGGGCCCCAGTATGGGGAGTCTGCCATATGAGTCAGGAAGACTGAGGGAACCTGTGCTCATAAAGAGCATCAGTCCCAGCTGGGCTGCAGGGACAGGGCTTTGGGCAAGAAGGAACCAGTATGCACTTGTTGGGTGCAGAAGTAGGGCAGGAAGGCTGCTGGCTGTGAGCACTTACAGGAAGGAGGGTTTTGATTTCAGGTTCCAGCCAAGAGGGAGAACTAGCTGGATGGTGTCAGAAAAACCTGGGAAGATTTATATGAACTGATGCAAGGTTTAAATGATAATAACATACAGCAATACTGTATGATGGCAGATATTCTCAGCAATGTAAGATTACAAGACAATTTCAAAAGACTTATAAAAAATTCAACTTACAGAGAAAAAACTGATTGCAAATGAAACATACTTTTTAATTTTTTTATAATAGCCTTTTGTTTTCAAAGTACATGCAAAGTTAGTTTCAGCATTTACCTTTGCAAAACCTTGTGTTTTTCTCTCTCTCTTCTCCCACCTCCCTCCCCTAGAAGTAAGCCAACATAGATTAAACATGTGCAATTTTTAAATTTAATTTTTATTACAGCTTTTTATTTTATTTTCAAAATATATGCATGGATAAATTTTCAACATTAACCCCTATGAATCCTTGTGTTCCAAATGTTTTCCTCCCTTTCCCCCAGCCCCTTTCCAGATGGCAAGTAATCCAATATATGTCAAACATATTAAAAATAATTAAATCCAATATATGTATACATATTTATACAATTATCTTGCTGCACAAGAAAAATCAGATCAGAAAGGAAAAGATGAGAAAGAAGATAAAATGCAGGCAAACAACAAAAAATAGTGAAAATGCAATGTTGTGATCTACATTCAATTTCCACAGCCCTCTCTCTGGGTGCAGATGGCTGTCTTCATCACAAGACCATTGGAACTGGTCTGAATCATCTCATTGTTTGTTTTTAAAGCTTTTTATTTTTCAAAACATATGCGTGGACAATTCTTCAACATTAACCCTTGCAAAACCTTGTGTTCCAATTTTCTCTTTCTTTCCCCATGCTCTCCCCTAGATGGCAAGTAGTCCAATATTTGTTAAACATGGTAGAAATATATGTTAAATCTAATGTATATGTACATATTTATACAATTATTGTGCTGCACAAAAAAAAATTCAAATCAAACCAGTAAAAAAAGAAAAAGAAGCAAAACAAAATGCAAGCAAAAAACAACAGAAAGAGTGAAAATACTATGTTGTGATCCACACTCAGGTCTCACAGGCCTCTCTCTGGGTATAGATGACTTTTTCTTCATCACTGAACAATTGGAACTGGTTTGGATCATCTCATTGTTGAGAAGAGCCATGTCCATTAGAAATAATCATCCTATAATCTTGTTGTTGTCATGTACAATGATCTCCTGGTTCTTCTGATTTCACTCAGCATCAGTTCATGCAAGTCTCTCCAGGCCTCTCTGAAATCATCCTGCTAGTCGTTTCTTACAGAACAATAATACTCCATGACATTCATATACCATAAGTTATTCAGCCATTCTCCAATTGATGGGCATCTACTCAGTTTCCATTTTCTTGCCACTACAAAAAGGGCTGCCACAAACATTTTAACATGTGCAATTCTTCTAAACATACTTCCACATTTATCAAAAGCATAGTTTTTTCAAAAATATTTTTCTCGCTTGTTTTTCTTTTTTGTGTGTGTGTTCTCTTTTGCAATATGGCTAATATGGAAAATTTTTTTGGATAATTATACATGTATAATCTATATCAAAATGCTTGCCTTCTTAAAAAAAACAGAATTTAAAACTCAAAAATAAAAAAAAAGAATGTTAAGAAATTTTACATGTAACTAAAAATAAACAAAAAGAATTTAAATTTTTTTTTTCTAATAGCAGTTTCTTAGTAATTGTCTTAAGCACTTGGTTGGAGCATTGTCCCTCTGTAGTGATGGCTTTTGCTCTTTGTGGCTTCCAAGGTCATTGTGTGGGTGAACACTTGCTGAATCTTCTTTTATAATCTTGCAGTCTACAAGGATTGCTAATTGATCTCTGACTGAGTTCAAAGCTGATGCTGACTTTTCTGGTATTCCCTTTTCTACTGCTTGTGAGTTTTCTATTGACTCAATTCAGTTCTGGGATAAAAGAAGTTATTTATTGAAGTTTTTCCTTGGATTTCTTGATTGTCATTTGGTCTGGTCCAAATTTTAGATTTTTGTTGGAGTACCTATTGTGAACTAGGTATTCTAGCTCCTGACCTAAAATTCATTTCTACTTTTCTTACATTTTACTTCTTTTCTTATACTTTATGATCTGGCCACAAGCCTATTTGCTCTTTCTCAGACATAGCACTGTACTTCCTGTTCTTGGAATGCTCTCTCTCCTCAACTCCCCCTGACTTTTTACAAGATTCAGTTCAAATCCAGGATGATTTGAGAAAATCCTGGAAACACATAAACTGAGGTGAAGTGAAGCAAGCAAAACCAGAATATTGTACACAGGAATAGCAACCTTGTATAATGATTAATTGTGAATGACTTAGCTATTTCAGCAATATAATGATCTAAGACAGTTCCAAAGGACTACTGATTAAAGATGGTATCCACATTCAGAGAAATGGAGTCTGGATGCAGAATAAAGCATATTATTTGTCACTTTCTTTTTTGTGGACTTTTTTGGGGGAAATGGGGCATCACAGCATGACTAACATGGAAATATGTTTTGCATGATTGAACATGTGCAACCTGTATCAAATTGCTTGCCTTCCCAACAAGGTGGGTAAGGAAAGAATGAGAGAATCTGGAACTCAAAATTATTTTATGTGTAATTAGGAGATGAAAAATAAAATATTTTTTGCTGAGGCAATTGAGGTTAAGTGACCTGCCCAGGGTCACATAGTTAGGAAGTGTTAAGTGTCTGAGACCAGATTTGAAAAGTCCTCCTGACTTCAGGGCTGGTGCTCTATTCACTATGCCACCTAGCTGCCCCCCCCCAAAAAATTTTTTTTAATTTAAAAAAGATCCAGCTCAAACCTCACTTTCTGCAAGAGACCTTTCCCTGTCTACCCAGTTGTAATTGCCTTCCTTTCTGAGATTATCTTGCCTCTACTATTTCTTTATCATGTATTCAGTTATCTTCTTGTCCTGTTAGAATGTGAGGATATACTTTTTCCTTTCTTTGCATCCTCGATGCTAAGTACCTGGCATTTAGTGAGGATTTGATAAAATGCCTATTGAACAATTGTCTGGATTATAGATTTGGAAATCAAGTCAAAGATCCTGTAAAAGCCCTATTAGCCCTCTATTCTTTATCACTTTAATCCACATCATCTGTTTTCAAATCTTCATTTTACATTGTACTGTGATGCTTCTCTATTTTTTCTTTATGTAAAAGCTGATGAATATCTTACTGGATGTCAAGTAATTGTAGAGTTTTACATGTCTTTTCTGTTCCCCCTACTCTTATTTATGTACAGGTGTTGGCAGGTTTTGCATAATACATGTGTACTGCTGAAACTACCTTATCACATGTAACTGTAGAGTTGTACACAAATAAAAACATCATCCAGAAAGTCAGACTGTAACTAGTAAATTTATAATCTTCCCCCAAAAAATGTGCAAAGGAAAAAATAGTGATGGAAGAAGAAAATTAAAGTCTTTGGGCATTTTTGTGACCATTTAATATTTGATGATTATGGGAAAAATTAGTAATTCTTCTGGGTTCCTGGAGAATTCACATCTGTTAGATGGCGCCTGAGTAGACACTTATTCAACTCCATTTGAAATGGTGAAATAGTTCTTATCTAATGCTCAAATTTTTTATATCTCTTATTCAACATTATTACTTTTTACTTAAGGCTTGCTCTGAATATCTCTTTTTTGATCTCTTATTCAACATTATTACTTTTTATTTAAGGCTTGCTCTGAGTATCTTGAGACAGCTATAGCATGTGATGAGAAATAAGGCTAATTTTCGGTGGTTCTGGTTTTAAGTGGGCATGAGGAATTTATATGTATATATAGTATGTAATAGCTAGCAAAATAACACAAATTTAAGATAAGAATATGAAAGTGCAGTTGGACAATGTTGCATTTTTTAATTTTTTGACATATAAGGTGAGTTTACTGAATTGAGGGCATCCATTTCAACATATTAACTAAAACAAGAAATTGTAAATATTTGTGCTATCACTTAATTTACTTAGTTATCTCTCTCATAATTTAAATTTTATGGAGCTGAATGTTCAAATTTCATGATGGACAGTGGTTTATAAAGAACTTATTTAGGGACCTGAATTTACAAATCTGCATTTTCTATACAAGATAAAGAATAAATCAGAGGTTAAATGAAAATCAAGAAAAAAAAATCTACATGATCTTAATATGGATTTTATAACTTCAGATCTATGTAAAGTTTAAAAGATGATAATTTACTTCTTTTCTTGAAATGCATTTTATATGAATTGAAATTATTCAAATGTATATGTCATTATAATGAAGATCAGGTTCAGAATTGAGTCTGAGGGCTGCAGGGAAGCAGAGACTCTGATCAAAGTTCCAAGAATAAAAACAGTGCTTGTGGGTCACTCAGAGATCAGAATACAGATCAGGGGAGTTGTAAATATGCCTCGCCCTAGATGATATTACCTTGGAAGAGTCAAAAACTTACAAGTCTCCAGAATTACTTCTGAAAACAGTTCAAAAAACCTATGAAGCTTGGGATAGGGCCCTCTCCACTTCAGAAGCAGAGCCCCACTTTAGCATAGAATTAAAAGTCAAAAAATAGGCTGGAAATGAGCAATCTACCAAAAAAAAAATGTGACCATAGAATGTTACTATGATGACAAGGAAACTCAAAATACACACACTCAAAGGACAACAAAGTCAAAATTCCTGCATCCAAAGTCTCAACAAAAAATATGAGTTGGTTTCAGGTCATGTGAGAGATCAAAAAGGATTTTTTAAATTAAGTAAGAGAAGTAGAGGAAAAATTGGGAAGAGAAATGAGAAAGCAAAAAAAAATCATGAAAAAAAGAATCAATATCTTGGTAAAGGTGGCATAAAAAATACTGAAGAAAATAACAACTTCAAAAATAGAATAGGTTAAATGATAAAAGTAGTACAAAAATTCAATGAAGAGATGAACTCCTTAAAAAGTAGAATTGGTCAAATGAAAAGGGAGGTACAAAAGCTCATTGAAGAAAATAATTACTTAAAAGTTAGAATTAGGCAAGTGGAAGCTAATGACTTTATGAGACATCAAGAAACAATCAAAAAAAATCAGAGAAAAATAGAAGAAAAATATGAAATATCTCATTGAAAAAAAATAGCTGGCCTGGAAGATATATTCAGAAGACATATTTTAAGGATTATTGGATTACCTGAAAGTCTCGATCAAAAAAAGTCAGGTATCATTTTTCAAGAAATTGCCAAGGAAAACTGCCCTGATATTCTAGGACCAGCAGGTAAAATAGAAATGGAAAGAATTCACCCATCACCCCCTGAAAGCAGCTTCTATATTAAAAGATCAGAGGACTTGGAATATGATATTTCATAGGAGGAAAAAACTAGAATTCAATCAAGAATCACCTACCCAGCAACACTGAATATAATCCTTCAGGGGGAAAATGGATATTCAATGAAACAGAGCACTTTCAAGCATTCCTAATGAAAAAACCAGAGCTGAATAGAAATTTTGACTTTCTAATACAAGATACAAAAGAAGTATATAAAGGAAAATAGGAAAATGAAATCACACAGGATTCAATAAGGTTAAATTGTTTATATGAGAAACTACATGAGAAAGTGATATTTATAACTCCTAAAAACTTTCTCATTATTAGAGCAATTAGAAGGAGTATACGTAGATAGAACACAGAGGTGTGAATTGAATATAATTATATGATTATCTAAAAAATTAAAATTTAGAGATGAAAAAGAAGGGAGCACTAGGAGAAGGGAAAGAAAGAGATAGAATACAATGAATTATTTGACATAAAAGGGGCCTGAAAGAAATTTTACAGTAGAAAGGGAAATGGAGGAAGTAGGGAGAGGAACACATGAACATTATTCTTATCAGAATTGACTCAGAGAGAAAATAATACATACACCTGTTTGGATGGAGAAGTCTGTTTTACAATACAGGAAAGTAGGAAGAGAAGGAGATAAGACAAGGGGTAGGAGGAGCTGGTAGGAGGTAGGGCAATTTGGGGGAGGTAAAAGTCAGAAGCAAAACACTTTAGAGGATGGACAGGGTAAAAGGAGAGAGAGAATAAAATAAACAAGGGAAAAATAGATTGGAGGGATATACATAGTTGGTAATCATTACTATAAAAAAAAAATTTACAGTGAGTTTCTCTGAAAAGACTTCATCTCTCTGATTCAGACCAGTTCCAATGATCTTGTGGTGAAGAGAGCCATTTGCACCCAGAGAAAGGACTGTGGGAACTGAGTGTAGATCCCAAAATAGCATCTTCACTCTTTTTGTTGTTGTTTGTTTGCATTTTATTTTCTTTCTCATTTTTCCCTTTTTGATTTGATTTTCCTTATTACAATTATCAGCAAGATAATTGTATAAATATGTATGTATATATTAGATTTAACATATATTTTTACCATATTTAACATATATTGGATTACTTGCCATCTAGGGAAGGGGGTGGGGGAAGAGAGGGAAAAATTGGAACACAAAGTTTTTCAAGGATTAATGTTGAAAAATTATCCATGCCTATTTTTTGAAAATTAAAAAAGCTTTAATTTTAAAAAAGACTTCATCTCTCAAACATATAGAAAATTGAGCCAAATTTGTAGAAATAAAAACCATTTCTCAATTGATAAATGGTCAAAAGATATGAATAGGCAATTTTCCAACAAAATAACCAGGGTCTCTAGAGGCATATTTAGAAAATTCACTGAATCACTCTTGGTGAGAAAATGCAAATTAAAATAATTCTGAGCTACTACCTCACACCTGTCAGATTAGTTAATATTTCAGTAAAGGAAAATGGCGATTTTTAGAGGGAATGTAGGAAAATTAAAATACTATTGTACTATTGGTGAAGTTGTATACTTATTCAATCATTCTGGAAAGTGATTTAGAACTATGCCCAAAGGGCTATAAAACTGTACATACCCTCAGACCAAGCAATACCACTACTAGGACTATATCCCAAAGAGATTAAAAAAAAGAAAAAAAAGAAATAGGACCTCTGTGTACAAAAATATTTATAACACTCTTTTAGTGGTGGCAAAGAATTGGAAATTGAAGTGACGTCCATCAGTTGGGGAATGGCTGAACATGTTGTATATGATTATGATAGAATAATCATGCTTTAAGAAATAAGGAGCAGCCAAATCACTGTTGATCAGAGAAATGCAAATCAAGACAACCCTGAGGTACCACTTCACACCTGTCAGCTTGGCTAAAATGACAGGAAAAGTTAATGATGAATGTTGGAGGGGTTGTGGGAGGGCCGGGACACTGATGCATTGTTGGTGGAGCTGTGAACAGATACAGCCATTCTGGAGAACAATTTGGAGCTATGCTCAAAAAGTTATCAAACTGTGCATACCCTTTGACCCAGCAGCATTTCTATTGGGCTTATATCCCAAAGAAATCATAAAGGAAGGAAAAGGCCCCACATGTGCAAGAATGTTTGTGGCAGCCCTTTTTGTAGTGGCTAGAAACTGGAAATTGAATAGATGCCCTTCAATTGGAGAATGGCTGAATAAATTATGGTATATGAATATTATGGAATATTATTGTTCTGTAAGAAATGACCAGCAAGATGATTTCAGAGAGGCCTGGAGAGACTTACATGAACTGATGCTGAGTGAAATGAGCAGAACCAGGAGATCATTATACACGGCAACAACAGTACTATATGACAATTAATTCTGATGGACATGGCTCTCTTCAACAATGATATGTTTCAAACCACCTCCAATTGTTCACTGAAGAAAGCCATATACACCCAGAGAGAGGGATGCGAAATGTGGACCACAACATAACATTCTCATACTCCTTGATTGATGTTTGCTTACATTGTGTTTCCTTTATCTGATATATCGTTTGTGTAGATAAGATTTTTCTTGCACAACAATGATAAGTTTTTAAATATGTATACATATATTCGATTTGCCAATATTTTAACATAATTAACATGTAGTGGATATCCTGCCATCTAGGGAAGGGGTGGGGAAGTTGGGGGGAAAAATTTGTAACGGAAAGCTATGTAAGGGTTATTGTTGAAGAATTACCCACACATATGTTATGCAAATAAAATAAAATTAAAAAAAAAAAGAAATAAGGAGCAGGATGCTTTCAGACAAACCTAGAAAAACTTATATGAATTGGTACAAAGTAAAATGAACAGAGAACACTGTGTATTGTAATAGCAATACTGCATGATCTACTTTGAATAATTTAGCTATTCTCTGCAGTACAATGTTTAAGACAATTCCACAAGACTTATGATATAAGGAGCTGCAAAAAAAGAACTGGTGGGACTTTAATGCAGATCAAAAATACTTCTCCCATTATTTTTCTTTATTTTTCTTGCACTTTTTTTTGTCTGCTTTCTTATAGGAGGTCTTACATAGAAATATGTTTGGCGTGATTACATATATACAACCTACGTCAAATTGCTTGCCTTTTTAGTGAAGAGGGAAAGAAAGAGAATTTGGAACTCAATTTTTTTTTAAATGCTAAAATTGTTACCACCTCCAATTGTTCACTGAAGAAAGCCATATACACCCAGAGAGAGGGATGTGAAATGTGGACCACAGCATAACATTCTCATACTCCTTGATTGATGTTTGCTTATATTGCGTTTCCTTTATCTGATATATCTTTTGTGTAGATAAGATTTTTCTTGCACAACAATGATAAGTTTGGAAATATGTATACATATATTCGATTTGCCAATATTTTAACATAATTAACATGTAGTGGATATCCTGCCATCTAGGGGAGAGGTGGGGAGTTGGGGGGAAAATTTGTAACAAAGCTATGTAAGGGTTAATGTTGAAGAATTACCCACACATATGTTATGCAAATAAAATTTAAAAATTTAAAAAATAAAATAAAATAAAATTGTTGTTACATGTAACTCAGGAAAAAGGAAATATTAAATAAGATTTTTAAAAGCACACCAACTCTTGCAGGTAATAGGGGTTTCATAAATTTATATGATATTGAATTGACCATAATGCTTTATTCAAGGGGAAAATAATTTTCAAGTGCCTTTCAGTCATTCATTTGATTTTCAAATATATGATTTTTAATAGAATCTGAATCACAATACAAATACAGTTTAAGTGCTCTGGAGTCGAACTTTCTGGTAAAATTTACTAAATAAATAAAGGAATTCTTCAAATATATTTGTCAATCATTTCTACTTACTGGAAGAGAGAGGAAAGTTGGCAGGAAGTCTCCAGACAGTGCTATTTACAGAGCTTAAAACTTCCTCCTTTTCTATAGACTTGCTTTCTCAAATAAATTGGAGTTAGCTTCATGAATTATAAAATCAGTTTTATAACACTTTATAACCCTTTAGTCCCTTTTGGAATTTCTACTGCTTTCTGTTTCCTATTAATGGGTGGGTATACTTAGATAAGTCATGTCTTTTTTTAAAATCCTATTTCCTGATCTATAACTAGGAGGTAGAATAGATAATCAACAAGCATTTATTAAGTTCCTACTCTACAATCCTGCCCAAAAAGACCTAGATGATGTCTAAAGTAACTTTCAAATCTGATATTCCAATTTCTCAGGTCCCTCCCATCTTTGCCATATTTGATCTGATGGACTTTTCAGCTCTGACATTCTGTGTTCTAAAAATAACTGTGCTGTAGCTTTCCTTAGAATGTGGATCCATTGGTGACACAATAAACCCTATCATTCAATAGAGAAGTAGCTTAAGATTTCTTCAAGGGGCAGCTAGGTGGCGCAGTGGATAGAGCACCAGCCCTGAAGTCAGGAAGACCTGAGTTCAAATCTGGCCTTAGACACTTAACACGGCCTAGCTGTGTGACCTTGGGCAAGTCACTTAACCCCAATTGCCTCAGCAAAAAAAAAAAAAAAAAAAGATTTCTTCACACCAGGGGACTTTGTCTGTAATCAGTGTGTATATATATATATATATAAATGAAACACCTTTAATGGTGTTTAATGGTGTGAGTCATAAACTAAGACTTCATTCTTGCTATACAACACAGCAACAACAAGATGTGCACTGATCAACTGTGATCAACTTGGCTCTTTTCAATAATGAGGTGATTCAAGGCAATTCCAATAGTCTTGTGATAGAGCCATCCATATCCAAAGAAAGAATTATGGAGACTGAATGTGAATCAAAGCAGAGTATTTTCACCTTTGTTGTTGTTGGTTGGTTGGTGGGTTGGTTGCTTTTTTCTCATTTTTTTCTTTCATCTTTTGACCTGATTTTTCTTATGCAGTATGACAAATATAGAAATATGTTTAGAAGAATTGCACATGTTTAACCTATATTGGGTTGCTTGCTGTCTATAAGGAGTAAGAGAGAAAAATTTGGAACACAAGATTTTGCAAAGGTAAATGTTGAAAACTATCTTTGCATGTATTTGGAAAAAATAAAAAGCTATTTTAAAAAAGAGCAAGGCAGGGGGGGGGGGGGAAGAAGGGGAGCCAAGATGGTGGAGAGTAGACTGGACATTGCCTGAGCTCTCCCTAGCTTCACTCAAAATCAACACTAGTTCAAGTCTCTGAACAGATTTTGGATTGTCAAAATTCACAAACATATGGAGTATAATAATTTTCCAGCATAAAATATCTTGATGGCCTTCAAGAGATGTCTGTCTCATTGTGGGGGGGGGGGGACACACAGTCCAGCACAAGGGCAGCCTGGAAAGACCTGGGGCAGGGAGATATGGGGCAAGGAATCTAGCAGGAGGCTCCTGGCCAAAATACAGCAGTACTGATTACTCTGTCCTGGTTCAGAAAATCAGTGGATAAGAAGACCAGCTGTGAGACCTCCAACACAATTACAGAAGGCAAATTGTAAACCTCCAAACCTTAGCATAACAGATGGGATTTGGCTAGGACTCCCCAGAACAGTGAGGAAGTCTGCAGCACTATACCAGCCCCAGAGCAGTGAGTGAGAAGCCCCTATTGCCCTGCGGACGAAGCTTGGACAATTACCCCTCTATACTAGGAGCAAAGCTCAACTTTTAAAAATTACCAAAAAAACAAAGAGTTCTGACTGAAAAAAGCTACTATGGAGACAGATTAACATCAGAACATAAACCCAGAAGAGGACAGCAAAGGCAAAATGCCCTCAGGTGAAACCTCAGAGGGATATGAATTGGTCTCCAGCTCAAAAGGCTCTCTTGGAAGAGTTAAAAAAAGAATCTTAAAAGAGAAGTAGAAGAAAAATGGGAAAAAGAAATGAGTGCTCTGCAAGAGAAGTATGAAAGATTGGGAGAATGAGCCAATAGCTTAGAAAACACAGAAATTGACTGAAGAAAGCAACTTCTTTTTTTAATAAAAGCTTTTAATTTACAGAACATATGAATGATTTTTCTACATTGACCTTTGCAAAACTTTTTTTTTTTGTTCCAAGCTTTTCCCCTCCTTCCCCCCAACCCCCACCCCTAGATGACAGGTAATCTAATACATGCTAAATGTGTTAAATTATATGACAAATCCAATATATGTATACATATCTATACAGTTATCTTAATGCACAGAAAGCAACTTCTTAAAAAATATTGGTGAAATGGAAAAAGAAAACAACTCTTTGAAAAACAGAATTGATGAGATGGGGGAAAAAATCCACTGAACAAAACAACTCCTTTAAGAATACAATTGGTCAAATACAAAAGGAGGTAAAAAGGCTAACTCAAAAAAAAAATCACTGAACATTAGATTTGGATAACTAGAAGTGAATGGCTCAATGAGACATAAAAAAATCAGTGAAACAAAACCAAAAAATAAAAATTGGAAGAAAATGAAAGATACCTCATTGAAAAAAATAACTGACTTGGAAAATAGAACCAGGAGAGAAAAATCTAAGAATTATCAGTCTAGGGGCAGTTAGGTGGTGTAGTGACTAGAACACTAGCCCAGAAGTCAGGAGGACCTGAGTTCAAATCTAGTCTCAGACACTTAACACTTCCTAGTTGTGTGATCCTGGGCAAGTCACTTAAATCCAATTGCCTCAGCAAAAAAAAAAAAAAAAAAAAAAAATTATCAGTCTATCCATAAACCATGATGAAAAAAAGAGCCTGCACAACATCTTTCAAGAAATCATCAAGGAAAACTATCCTGATATCCTAGAAGCAGAGGGTAAAATAGTCATTGAAAGAATCCACTAATCATCTCCTGAAAGAGACCCCAAAATGAAAATTCCAAGGAATGTTGTAGCTAAATTTCAGAATTATCAGATCAAGAGAAAAATACTGCCAGCAGTCAGAAAGAAACAATTCAAATATTAAGGAGCCACAATCAGGATTATTCAGGACCTAGCAGCTTTCATTTTAAAGGATGAAAGGGCCTGGAATATGGTATTCTGGCAAAGGAACTTTGATTACACCCAGGAATCAACTACCCAACTAGATTAAATATTTATTTATTTTTTTTACTGAGGCAACTGGGGTTAAATGACTTGCCTATAGTCACATAGCTAGGAAGTGTTAAGTGTTTGAGGCTAGATTTGAACTCAGGTCCTCCTGACTTCAGGGCTGGTACTCTATCCACTACACCACCTAGTTGCCCCAACCATCCAAATTTTTTAAAGAGAAGTTAAATGAGTTGTAAGAAAAAATAGAAAACAAAACTATTCTAGTGAGTTACCTCAGCCTCCCTCTGTCAGAATTAGACAAATCTAACCACAAAATAAACAAGAAAGACACTAAGGAGGTGAAGAGAATTTTAGAAAAATTAGGTGTGATATACCTTTAAAGAAAACTGAATGGAATTAGAAAGGTTTGTTTGTTTTCTCAGAAGTAATGGCACCTACACAAAAATTGAGGAATAAAAATCTCACAAGCAACTGCAGAAAGACAGAAATAGTAAATGCATCCTTTTCAGATCATGATGCAATAAAAATTACATTCAATAAAGGACCAGGAAATTGAAGAAATTACAATAAGTAATGAGGAAATAAAATTATCACTCTTTGCACATGATATGATGGTATACTTAGAGAATCCTAGAGAATCAACTAAAAAACTACTATATATAAAATAAATTCATATAAATCATCAACATTTCTATATGTTACAAAGTCCAGTATCAAGAGATAAAAAGAAAAATCTCATTTAAAATGACTATAAGTTAATATAAAGTATTTGGGAATGTACCTTCCAAGACAAAGCCAGAAACTATATGAACACAATTACAAAAAACCTTTCACACAAATAAAGTTAGATCTAAACAATTGGAAGAATATCAAGTACTAATAAGTAGGCTGAACTAATATAATAAAAATGACAATTCTGCCTAAATTAATCCATTTATTCAGTGCTATACCAACCAAACTTCCAAGAAATTACTTGATTAGAACTAGAAATAGTATTGATAAAATTCATCTGGAAGATCAAAAGGTCAAAAATTTCAAGGGAATTAATGAAAAAAATTGCAAAGGAAGTTGGCTTAGCTTTACAAGACCTAAAACTATATTATAAAACAGTAGTCATCAAAAACATTTCATACTGGATAACAGATTAGTGGGAAAGTGGAATAGATTAGTTTCACAAGGCACAATAGCCAATGACTATAGTAATCTGGTATTTGATAAACCCAAAGACTCCAGTTTTGGGGATGGGAACTTACTATTTGACAACAATTTCTGAGAAAATTGGAAAAGAATATGGAAGAAACTATTCATTGACCAACATCTAACACCGTATACCAAGATAAGGTTGAATTGGGTTCGTAATTGAGACATAAAGGTTGATATTATAAGCAAATTAGGAGAACAAGGGATAGTCTACTTGTCAGATCTATGAAGAAGGGAGGAATTTATGATCAAAGAAGAACTAAAGAATATTATGAAATGTGAAATGGATAATTTTGATTATATTAAATCAAAAAAGTTTTGTGCAAACAAAACTAATGCAGCCAAGATTAGAAGAATTAGCAGAAATCTAGGGGGGACAGCTTTTGGGATAAGTACTCACTATTCAGCAAAAACTGCTGCGAAAATTGGAAACTAGTGTGGAAGACATTAGGGCTTGACCCACACCTAACACCATATACCAAGATAAGATCTAAATGGGTTCATGATCTAGATATAAAGAGTGATATTGTAAGCAAATTAGAGGAACATAGGATAGTTTACCTCTCAGACCTGTGGAGATGGAATAAATTTATGTCTAAAGAAGATCTGGAACTCTTAATTGAACACCAGATAGATAATTTTGATTATATTAAGTTAAAAAGTTTCTATACAAACAAAACTAATGCAGACAAGATTAGGAGGGAAGCATCGAATTGGGAAATCATCTTTACATTTAATGGTTCTGATAAAGGCCTCATTTCTAAAATATATAGAGAATTGTCTCATAAGAATTCAAGCCACTCTCCAATAGATAAATGGTCAAAGGATATGAACAGACAATTTTCAGATGATGAAATTAAAACCATTTCTAGTCATATGAAAAGTTGCTCCAAATCACTATTGATCAGAGAAATGCAAATTAAGTCAACTCTGAGGTACTACTACACACCTGTCAGATTGGCTAAAATGACAGGAAAAGATAATGATGAATGCTGGAGGGGATGTGGGAAAGCTGGGACACTAATACATTGTTGATGGAACTGTGAACGGACCCAACCATTCTGGAGAGCAATTTGGAGCTATCCTTAAAAAGTTATCAAACTATGTATACCCTTTGACCTAGCAGTGTTTCTATTGGGCTTATATCCCAAAGAGATCTTAGAGGAGGGAAAGGGACCCACATGTGCAAGAATGTTTGTGGCAGCCCTTTCTGTAGTGGCTAGAAACTGGAAACTGAATGGATGCCCATCAATTGGAGAGTAGCTGAATAAATTATGGTATATGAATGTTATGGAATATTATTGTTCTGTAAGAAATGACCAGCAAGATGATTTCAGAGAGGCCTGGAGAGACTTGCATGAACTGATGCTGAGTGAAACAAGCAGAACCAGGAGATCATTATACATGGCAACAACAATACTATATGATGATCAACTCTGATGGACATGGCTCTCTTCTAACAATGAAACGTTTTAAACCAGTTCCAATTGTTCAGTGAAGTAAGCCATATACACCCAGAGAGAGGGATATGAAATGTGGACTACAACATAACATTTTCATGCTCTTTATTGATGTTTGCTTACAGTGTGTTTTCTTTCTCTGATTTTTTTTTTTTCTTGTAGATAGGATTTTTCTTGCACAACAACTTGTCAAGTATTTTATCATTATTAACATGTAATGGACTTCCTGCCATCTAGGGGAGGGGTGAGGACTGGGGGTAAAATTTGGAATGGAAAGCTTTGTAAAGATCAATACTGAGGAACTAGTATTGATCTTTACAAAGCTTTCCATTCCAAAAATATATACATATGTTATACAAATAAAAAGCTTTAATAAAAAAAAAGAATTCAAGCCACTCTTCAATAGATAAATGGTCAAAGGATCTGAACAGACAATTTTCAGATGATGAAATTAAAACCATTTCTAATTATATGAAAAGGTGCTCCAAATCACTATTGATCAGAGAAATGCAAATTAAGACAACTCTGAGGTACCACTACACAACTGTCAGATTGGCTAAGATGACAGGAAAAGATAATGACGAATGTTGGAGGGGATGTGGGAAAACTGGGACACTGATACATTGTTGGTGGAACTGTGAACGGATCCAGCCATTCTGGAGAGCAATTTGGAGCTATGCTCAAAAAGTTATCAAACTATGTATACCCTTTGACCTAGCAGTGTTTCTATTGGGCTTATATCCCAAAGAGATTTTAGAGGAGGGAAAGGGCCCCACATGTGCAAGAATATTTGTGGCAGCCCTTTTTGTAGTGGCTAGAAACTGGAAACTGAATGGATGCCCATCAATTGGAGAGTGGCTGAATAAATTATGGTATATGAATGCTATGGAATATTATTGTTCTGTAAGAAACGACCAGCAGGATGATTTCAGAGAGGCCTGGAGAGACTTGTATGAACTGATGCTGAGCAAAACGAGCAGAACCAGATCATTATACATGACAACAACAATACTATATGATGATCAATTCTGATGGACATGGCTCTCTGCAACAATGAAATGTCTCAAACCAGTTCCAATTGTTCAGTGAAGAAAGCCATATACATCCAGAGAGAGGGATATGAAATGTAGACTACAACATATCATTTCCATGATCTCTATCAATGTTTGCTTGCATTGGGTTTCCTTTCTCAGATATTTTTTGTTCATGTAGATATGATTGTTTTTGCACAGCAAGATAAGTATGGAAATATGTATACATATATTCGATTTGTCAAGTATTTTAATATAATTAACATGTAGTGGACTTCCTGCCATCTAGGGGAGGGAAGGGGACTGGGGGGAAAATTTGTAATGGAAAGCTTTGTAAAGATCAATGTTGAAGAACTACCCATACATATGTTATGCAAATAAAAAGCTTTAATTAAAAAAAAAGGAAAAAAAGAAATCTGGGGGGAAATTTTTACATCCAGTGTTTCTGATAAAGGCTTTATTTCTAAAATATATAGAGAATTGATGCAAATTTATAAGAATATATATGTCTTCCTCCTTTTATTCCTCTCTTATTAGTAGTAGCATCTTTTAATGAGTGATCTGCCCAGAAGATAGCAAGACCAAAGTACAGTTAAGGATATGGGCTGAGATATAGAGAGGAATCCAGTGGAGCAATATCCCCAAAATAGACACTGCACATAAAGGGAACATTATGAATAAATCACAAAAGAAAAGATATTGGAGTCCTATGATGCTGATATATGATTTTCTTTGGCCATATGTGTGAAGTGTTTGTAGAGACATAAACCCTTATTTTATGAAAGGAATGGTTTATGACAAGTGCTTATGTGGTGCTATTTTAGTAAATACCTTTATTTTAAGCTAATTGTATCAACTGGCTGATCATTAAAGATAAATGCACCAATGGAGGTTTGTGAGCTATGGTTTTGGGATTTTGAACCCACAAAGTACCCTAAACCTGTGGTACTTATTCCTCTCAAAGGACCCAACCTGTGAATGTGAGTTGGGGAAATAGTCCAGAAGGGACATTTGTCTGGCTTTATGAAATCTAAATCACTAATCTTATTACCTTTTCTATAGCTTTACTAAACTGGTAGATGAGATAAATATCAAAATAACTATGGATATAGTTAACTTACATTTTATCAAAGATACTATTTTTGAAGAGAAGATGTAGACTAAATAAAAATACAAAAAGTTAGATTCAGAACTGGTTGGATGGCTAACCTCAAAGTAGTTTTTAATGATTCAATGTCAATGATTTGGGAGGACATAAGTAAAGTCTCCTGGGTATCTGTGCTTCATCCTTTGCTGTTCATCATTTTTATTCATCAAATTAATATATGTAAAGTGCATTGCAAATTTTAAAGTATTCAGTAGATGGAATTGAACTGTCCTCCTTAGCATCCTTGGAACTAACTGTCCCGGGGAAATCTGGGTACATGAGCTTTGGGATGGCCAATTCAACCAATTCAATGATCCCTACAGATATAGATCTATTATTACCATAGCTATTATTATTATAGTATAGGGGTGATAGACAAGTGAAGTATTCCTAAAGGAATTGCTCACTAGTAAAACTCACTCTCTTAGCATTCTAGGAGTAACTCTGGTGGAGAGAAAACCCATCAACTACTGTATACCATAACTCTTGAGCCCCCACTGGTATGCTTTCCATTTGACCAATTAGCCAACTGTACTCCATTAACTGAACCAGAATTATATACTAAACAAAGGCAAAGTCAGAATAATAAGAACAAACATTCCACCATAAACCAGGGACACTATCTGCTCCCAACACATACAATTCCCATTTTGGGGGTATAGGTATAGTTTTTCTGTAAGCTAAACTGTTTATATCTGAAAGAGGCACAACATTAAATATTATGAATGACAGATAAAAGTAGTGATGGTGTGTTCATTAGCTTTTACAAATAACACCAGACATGAAGAGAAGAAACCACTATAGTGAATAACAATGTTAGGATATAAAAAGAGCTTGACAGAGCATTAGACTAAATCCAATAAGATGAAATTCAATAGGGATAATGTTTTACATTAAATAAAATCTTACACTTGGGCTAAAAATAAACTATTAAATATAAGATGGAGGAGGCATATTTAGATGGCAGTTTGGCTGAAAATGATATAGAGACTGCATGTTCCTTATGAGTCAACAGTGTGATATGAAGCACAAATTATTGTCATTGTAATTATTATAATTGTAATTTTAGGCTGCATGAGGAGGGCTTCATAGGGTTAGGAAGAAGATTCTCCTAGTGGGCTTTGACCTTGTCACATCTCATATAGAATATTGTGTTCATTTCTGGATATCAGAGTTTAGGAAGGACATTGTTAAGTCAGAGAGGATCCAGAGAAAGGTAAGCAGTATATTAAAGAGATTTGAGTTCATGCTATTTGAGAATCAATGGAAGAGATAGAGAATATTCATCTATGAGAAGAGAATATTTCAAGGCATGATAGCTGTATTCAAGTGTTCAAATGCTAATATATGGAAGAGAGATTGGTTCTAAAGGGCAGAAAAAAGGACAATGAATGGAAGTTATAATGAAACAAACTGAGGTTTGATGTCTGGGCAAACTTCTTAACAAGTAAAGTTATTCCAAAGTGGAATGGACCGTCTTTAAGAGGTTATAGATTTTCCCTTCCTTAAAGGTACTTTAGGGGATAAAGCAGGGGGATGAAGGACCATTTGTGGCATAAGTTCTAAAAGGGGTTCCTATCATGTATGGTTTGTGTTAGATGATCACAGAGATGATGATCACAGAGATCCCTTCCAATACTCAAAGTTCTATGATTCTGTGAGTATCCATTGATATGGAAATGGCTGAAAAAACTGTCACCTCAACAACTTTCTCTCTGAACCCCAAGGTTACTTTTCCCACTTATGAGCTCCTCCTAGAACCTCCTCTTTTAAGAAGGGTTCAGACCAGTCATCCAATATATTCTGGATCTCACCACACTGCCCCCTAAGTAGTACCTATTTCCTGACCTCCTTTTAGCTCTCTTTAGTGTGTATTTCTTTTCTCTCCCTTCTCCAATCCTCATTAGAATATATTCTTTGAGGGTAGGAAATGTCTTTCTTTTTGCTTTATATCATCTTCATTGCCTAGCCCAGTGCCTAGCATGGAGTAAATACTTAATAATATAATATAATATATGTGTTATATATTATATATAATATAAAATAATAAATAAATATACATGGAAACATATAGAAATATATG
>JAJPUD010002348.1:0-85903 GCA_023553655.1 Myrmecobius fasciatus
TGTGTGTGTGTGTGTGTGTGTGTGTGTGTTTTAAATGCCCAGGAGAAAAAAGAACAGGTATAGGAAGTCTGTTATATGTTTGGGGAAGAAGAGGGATTTCTTTCTACCCCTGTATTTTAATGGAAAATGCAGAACCTCTTTTAAGGAGGTCACTCAGGCCAGTGAAGTCTTAATTTCCTGCCTCTATTTTGAACTTCATCTTGCTCCTCAGTATATTCCCTTCCTTTCCCTTCCCCCTGTAAGCTTACTTTTGTGTGTGATTTTCTCCATTAGACTGTAAGTTCCTTGAAGCCAGGGACTTTTATTTTTCATATTAGTATCCTTAAAATATTGAGAGAGAAGAACAAATAACAGTAAGAGCAAATATCTCAATCATGATTTCTTCCTGTCAGGTTATATTACTAGAAAAATTCTAGAATATATTGCTTTAAAAGGCAGGCAACATAATATTATAGAGGCTGTAAAGCTGATATTGGAGGCCCTAGTATCAAGTATCACTTCTGAGGTATATTGACTATATGACCATGGGTAAATAGCTTCACTTCTAAGTGGCCTAGAAAACTCTCTTAAGAATATGTTGCAGAGAACCTTCCCTCAAACCAACAACATATGAAGCCTCTAGACTGATTTTGAAGCAAAAAAATCCACAATATCTGGGGGACAACACAATTCTAGAAGAAGATACTCTGGAAGAACTTCAAAACAGGTCTGTTTTAATTGGGCAGGGGGGTGGTCTGCTTAACCCAACCCAGACTGCAGCACAGGGAGACCAGGGCAGGGAGCTGGAGCAGGGAGCTGGAGCAGGGAGCTGGAACAGGGAGCTGGAACAGGAGTCGGAACAGGAGTGGGAGCGTTGTGCTTTTCACACACCTGGGAGTCTTCTGGGGGGGCCTCTTGGGCCAATCTGTCCTGATTGTGGGCAGGTGGTTTGGAGGGTCTGCCTTTTGTGGGGGGTAGATTGTGAACCATTGAACCCCTGATGAGCATCAGACCTAGCTGCCATTACACAGCACCCTAGGACAATCAATCAATCAGCAGGACTGATCAGCACCAGAAATAATTCAATCAGCAGAACTGCCCAGTACCTGAAATAATTCAATCAGCAGAACTGCCCCAGGGCAAATTAAAGCAGCTGTCCCACCTTTGCCTTAAACAGACCTCACACCTTTTAAAAAAATGAATAAAAAACCAAAAAGAGCTCTCACCATAGACAACTTTTATGGAGAGAGGGAAGAACAGACCTCAAATCCTGAGGCCCCTAAAGGTAAAGCAACTCCAGAAAAAGCCCCAAAGAGAGACATAAACTGGTCTCCATGTCACAAGGCTTTCTTTGAAGATTGCATAAAAAATCTTAAAAGAGAGTTAGAAGAAATATGGGGAAACAAAATGAGATCACTGCAAAATAAAATAGAAAAAATGGAAAAAGAATGCAGTGAACAAAAAAATGTAATTGGTCAATTGCAAAAGGAACTAAAAGCAGTAACTGAAGAAAATAAGACATTAAAAATTAGAATCGAACAATTGGAAATGAATGACTCATCAAGACTTCAAGAATCAGTCAAACAAAAACAAAAAAAATGAAAAGATAGAGAAAAACATGAAATATGGAAAAACAACTGACCTGGAAAATAGATCTAGGAGAGCCAATCTAAGGATTATAGGGCTTCCTGGAAGCCATGATGAAAAAAAGAACCTAGACACTATCTTCCAGGAAATCATAAAAGAAAACTACCCTGATATTTTACATCCAGAAGGCAAAATACTCCTTGAAACAATCCACCGATCACCTCCTGAAAGAAACCCAAAAATTAAGTCCCCCAGAAATATCGTGGCTAAATTCTAGAACTATCATACCAAGGAAAAGATATTATGAGAAGCCAGAAAGAAACAATTTAAATATCGGGGAGCCACAATTAGGATCATACAGGACCTAGCAGCTTCTACTTTGAAGGATTGAAGAGCCTGGAATCAGATATTCCGAAGGGGAAAGGAACTTGGATTACAGCCAAGAATGTTACCCAGCTAGAATGAGCATTATCTTCCAGGGAAGAAGATGGTCGTTCAATGATATAGGAGAATTTCACCTATTTCTACTGAAAAGACCAGAACTGAATAAAAAATTTGATCTACAAACACAGAACACAAGAGAAACATAAAAAGATGCAATAACAGAAACTGCCGAGAGAAGTGACAGGAAGCTACACTGCTGTCATCTCATTTTTACAAGTGTGGAAGGGCCAAAGGAGATGAAAAGGCAAATTTGGTGTTCCCCAAACTGAGTAACATACTCAAGGTCAAGGCACCCTGAGCAAAACTAAGAACTTACAGAAACTGGTCTCCAGAATCCCATTTAAACAGGGCCTTGCACAAGACTTCATCTTTAGCAAGTGTTTAAGAAATGCTTGTGGAGTTGAATTAGTATAATTCTCTCTGGCAACCTGGTCCTGAGAAGATCAAGTTGCCCTGAATTGAAACCCAAAGGGAAGAAATTAGCAAGTATTTCCACCCAAGGGCAGGTGAGTTTTGGGCCACGGAAGGGACTCTTCTATGTTGTTGTAGAATCATAGAGTTAGAACTGAAAGGGACTTCAACAGTCATCAAGGTCATTTTATAGATGAGGAATCTAAAGCACAGAAAAATTTTGACTTGACCACAATTACAAAGCCAGGAAATGTATATAAGGGGAAGTTGGATTCAGGTCTTCCTAACTTTAAGTCCAACATCAGCCCATCAACAAGTCAATCAACAACCATCTTTACATGTCTGGGTCAGCTAGATTGATGCATGGATCTAAGCACTGGACTTAAAATCAAGAAGGCTCATTTTCTTAAATTCAAATCCACCTGCAGACACTTACTAACTTTGTAACACTGGGCAAGTCACTTGACTCTACTTGCCTCAGTTTCCTCATCTGTAAAATGAGCCAGAGAATGAAATGGCGAACCATTCCAATATATTGGATTGCTGAGAAAATCCTAAATGAGTTCACAAAGAGTCAGACATGACTGAAATGATTCAAAAAACAACAAAAATGTATCTGGAGCCGGCAGTCAAATCCTTCCAAATCAACACCAAGAAATCCTTTCAATTAAACAACATATTCAATTCAATAAATATGGATTAAGTAGCTCTCCATATATAAAGAGGTTTGCTTTAGATGCTGGCAATTCAGATCTGTTATAGATCCTTCCCCAAAGGAGCTTATAACTTAATATCCTGAAGGAAGGACAGCTACAAAAGCTGTAGTACAAGAGAAGGGTGAGATAAGTAAAAAAGTAAGATCTAGGAAAAGTGTTACAAAAAGCCAAAGATGAGAAAAATCACTTTCATTTGGCTTGGGTTGGGATGGAGTCAGATATGGCTTAAAATGAAGATGAATAAGACTTGCAGAAAGGGAGAAATTTCAGCAAAAGAAAAGGAGGATGTAAAGAGTCCGTTCAGTGGAGCAGAATGGAGGTCAGAGAAATAAAGCAGGGCAGATGATAGGACAGTAGAAAAGAAAAGAAAGATTGGAATCAGGTGTCTTAATAAAGTAAATACCTTATGAATGTTATGGAATATTATTGTTCTGTAAGAAACAATCAGCAGAATGATTTCAGAGAGGCCTAGAGAGACCTACCTGAACTGATGCTGAGTGAAGTGAGCAGAACCAGGAGACCATTGTACATGGTAACAGCAAGATTATGCGACGATCAATTTTTATGGACATGGCTCTTTCCAACAATGAGATAACTGAGGCCATTTCCAATGATCTTGTGATGAAGAGAGCCATCTACATCCAGAGAAAGAATGTGGGAACTGACTGTGGATCACAACATAACATTCTCACTCTTTTTATTGTTGTTTGCTTGCATTTTGTTTTCTTACTCATATCCTTTCCTTTTTGATCTGATTTTTCTTATGCAGGAAGATAATTGTATAAATATGTTTACGTATATTGGATTTAATATATATTTTAACATGTATAACATATATTGCATTGTTTGCCATCTAGGGGAAGAGGTGAGGAGAAGGAGGGGAAAATTTGGAACACAAAGCTATGCAAGGGCCAATGTTGAAAAATTATCCATCTATATGTTTTGAAAATAAAAAGCTTTAATTAAAAAAAAGAGTTCCATACCTTCACCAAAAAAAGAATATGTTGCAGAATGGTTCTCAATCTGTATTGCTAGAAGCAGTTTGTTTCCTAGGAATTCCCTATACTGAATAAACTCATAAGAAAGGAAAGGAATAGGAAAGATGAAGGGAAGAAAAGGAAAGAGTGAAAGGAAAAGAAGGGGAAAGGAAGGAAGGAAAAGAGGAAGAAAAAGGAGGGAAAGGAAAGGAAAACAACTTAGAAAAAATGGCAGAAATGTTAATAAAGCATTTTATCTTGTTCTAAGGGTTGAAAGGGCCAAAAAAACCCTCCAAAATAAAAATACTGGAATGCCAGAACAAATAATAGTAAAACAAAACAAAACAAAACAAAGTACAGGAACCTTCAAATCTTGACAAAACAAGTCAATAGAGATAATGTACAACTTCTAAGGGAAATAGAGCAATATTTCTAATGTTCCTTGACTTTATGGTGCTATTGTTTTAACAATCTGTCCCTCTGATTCTAAAGTCTTCTGGCCTTAGGATAATCTTACCAACAATGCTGACTGTCAGAAACATAATCTGCTGTTCAGTGATAACCAAATTCCTGAGACTATTTCTCAGTTCTACCTCTAGACCAAAAAATTAGCATATCAATGACATGAAGAACTGGATAAATTTGCCTCCTTGCTTCTGGTTCTTTGCTAGATTCTTTTGGAACTTAGTCTGTTTCAAAAGATGTTACAATTACAATAAACTTTGCCCTTTGACTTGGAGATGGGTTCAAACCTGCAAATCTTAAAAGGAGATTTACATACATACACATTCACACACATAAATGCATATGTATATGTTTAGGTCACAGAGAAAAACCTTATTATATCATTAAAGACAATATTACTGGTGATACAGCATATCATACTCTATGGTATTCAGCTAAAACAGTCCTAGGAGAAAAATTGCAATTTAAAATGTATATTAGCAAAAAAGAAAGTAAAGATTACTGAATTGTGAATTATAATATATTAAAAATTATACAAGCAGAAAATTAATAATACCAAAAAAGTAAAGAAGACATAAAAGAATCAGAAATTAGAGTAGGAAGAAGGTAAACTAGTTTAACTGCATCATTTTAAAGAAAAAGAACCTGAAGCTAAAGATTTTAAATCTTGTGCCCAATATCACATAGCTAGAAAGCAACAGGGTTGAGATTAATGGCAAGGCACTATGTTTCCAAATTTAGGATTCTTTCTACTTTAAAATAATGTGAGAAATGGATTTATTTTGTTTCCACCGTTATGAAAATTAAATTGGAGAAATGAAACTTAAATTAGAAAATTGAAACTCACAGGAACATCAAAGAATAATCAAGCAGTAGAAGGTGGAGGTAAAAGAATGTAAGAATATAAACACCTTAGGGACAGGGACTGGGTTTCGTAATCTGAGTGGTGGCCTGGATTTTAAAAGAATCTTTGGTTCTCTGCTCTTAGCCCTCCTCTGTTAGCTCCCCTTTTTAGAATGTAAGCTCCTTTGGGTCAGGAACTGACTATGTAATGAGGGGAAGAGATTCATCTTACTATTAATGGGGAGTCAGGCAAAGGACTTGTGCTTCAGGATAAGAAATAAAAGGCTGCCCTTGGAGTTTCAAAGGTGTGATTGCTAGCCTAGGCACCCGTTGTTGCAAGAATATAAAATAAATCTTTCCTACAATCAAAAACAAACAAACAAACAATTAATCTTCTGTTATATTTCAGGCTGCCAAAGGCTGAGCTCAGTGCTGGAGATACAAAGAAAGGCAAAAAAAAAAAAAAAAAAAAAAAAAAAGAACTCCTAAAAAACAAAAGCAGTCCCTGCTCTCAAGAAGCTCACAGATTAAGGGGTGAAACAACTTCTAAACAACAATGTACAAAGAGGATATATAGATATATAGGATAAATTGGAGATAATCTCAGAAGACACTAAAAAAGACATTGCAAAACTAAAACAGGAGAAGGAAAAATGCATAACAAATGAAGAGGGATTTTTTCTTAATAATCATAAATAAGCATATCAAATTAAATACCAACAATATTAAAAACTTAAATGGATGCAGTTTTGTGAAAATATAAAATTCCAAAATTAGGCAAATGGAAAGTAGCTTAAATAAATCAACCTCAGAAAGAGCATTTGAGTAGTCCACAAATTTAATTCACATGAAGAAAGCTGTAGAAATAGACAGATTTGGTACTGAATTCTCTCAAACATGTACAAAACAGAGTTCTTACACCATATAACTTGTTTTTTTAATAGAAATATTTTAGGTATTTTATAACTATTCTGAATGGGATTTCTTTATTTTCTACCTGGATTTAGTTATTGCTATGTAGAAATGTTGACAACTTTGAGAGATTTGTTTATATCCTACTGTTTGTAAAATAGTAGAATAAAAAAGAAATTCACAAAATTGCAAGCATTTCTATATTATGATAGTAAAATACAGAACAGAAATTTCATTCAAAATAATCACAATAAATTATAAAGGATTTTATGAAGAAATAAATATTGAGTGAAATAATTGTAAGGATATTCACTGCTGTTGATTAATCTTCCCCCAATATAATCAAATTGAGGATTCCATTTAAATTAATTTATAGGTTTAATCCTATACCAAGTAAACTTCCCTGGAGTATTCCCAGATTTAGACAAAAATAATGAAATTCATTTGGAAGAAGAAAAATCTAAAAACAAGGAACATATATGCATATATATGTAACTTAGAATCAATTAATAAGCATTTATTAAATTATTTTTATGACAGGCATTGCGTTTTTTATCCACAAAATCCAAAAAAGAAGAAAAGAAAAAGAAAGAAAAAAAGAGGAAATCCTTGCTCTCAAAGTACTTACATTCATTTATGCATTCATTTATTCAATGAACATTTTCTTTTAATTTTTATTTTCCTCAATTACATGTAAAAATATTTTTCAGCTTATACATGTACATTTACCTTTTTTTTTTTAACATTTTCCCTTATGAATCATATTGGAAAAGAAAAATCAAAACAAAAGGGAAAAAACATGAGAGAAAAAACAAACAGAAGAAAAAGCGGAAAAAAAGTAAACAAAGCATGTGTTGACTTAACATTCAGTTTCCATAGTTCTTTTTCTGAATGTGGATGGCATTTTCAATCCAAAAATTTATTGGGATTACCTTAGATCACTGAAGAATCAAGTCAGTCACAGTTGACCATTGCACAAACTTGCTATTGCTGTGTACAATGTAAACAATCATTTCCTTCAAGAAGCTTAAATTTGTTTTCTTTTTTGGTGAGTTAGTTGGAATTAAGTGACTTGTCCAGGTTCAAACACCTAGTAAGTGTTAAGTATTTGAGGTCAGATTTGAACTCAAGTTCTCCTGACTTTTGGGTGGATGGTCTGTCCACTGCACCATCTAGCTGCTCTCTCAAAGAGCATTTATTAAACACTCACTTTGTGCTAGGCACTATGCTAAGCACTTCTCTAGGTATCTACTCCAGAGGTATTTTTGAACCTAGAGGAAAAGATAAAAACTCCAAGAAAGAGTGTGGATACAAAACATGGCCCAGAACAGAACTCATGCATAGTGGGTAGAACATGAATTGATTTATTCATCAAGAGAAATTTAAAAGGAATGGCAAATAGGAGAGTCAAGAGAGCATATTGTCATTAAATCCCAAAATAAAGTATTTATAAAAGTGGGAGCAACAGCTTCAGTGAGGTCAAGAAAATTGAAGATTTAGAAGAAATCATTGGAATAAGCAATGAAGAAATCTTGGTAACCTCAGAGAAAATAATTTTGTTTGGGAGTGGGGCAGCTTGAGAAGTGAAGGGGAAATGAGAAATTGGAGAGTAGTATAAATGGTTTTAGGCAATAACAAGAATTTTGCTGCATATAGTAATATTTTTTAAGAATGAGAGATCTATGTGGATGTGTTTTCAGGCAGCATAAAATGAGTCATTGAATAAATAGATATTGATGATTAGAGTGAGAAAGAATGATGGAAAGATCAAGCTTTAGGAGGACCTGAGAAGGACCAAGGTTACAGAGAGAAAAGTAGAGAGAAAGGACACTTCTTCAGATATTGGAACAAAAGAAGAGTGAATAAAGACGGTGGTGAAGGAACTTGAGTTGGTTATTTGGACAAAATGGACAAAGAATACAGATAGAGGAACAGGGAGAAAGGATACATCTTCAGACATTGGAATAAAAGAGGAGTGAATAAGGGAGCTGGTGAAGGAACTTGAGTTGAATAATTGGAGAAAAGTGGGAAGGGATGCCCTGCTTTCATAGGAGAATTAGTAGTCTTCTGCTGAGTGGGAGGAAGGCAAGAATGATATAGTTGGCTTGAAGAGAGAAGAAAAAGTTTGAAACAATCGCAGAGAAATCTTCTGCATAGTGGTATTGTTGAGCCAATAGAAAAAGACAGGAATTCTAAGAAAAAGGGCTGAGGGAGCAAAAGGAAGAATAAAAGGATTGGTGTGCAGCAGAGAGGACTCAGTGAATACTAGATCACATGCATTTGTTATTTATTCAGTCATTATAATTGTATGACTGCTTTCAGGATCATTTCTCATCAACAGTAGAGAAAGTAGATGATGATGGCAAGATTCGCAAATATAGATCCACCATAGGACTAGGAGGCAAAGAATTTGAAAGAAAAGGACATTATAAAACTGAACTGCTTAACTTAAGGCCAAGATATTGTGAAGAAAAGAAAAATTGCCAGAAGAAGAGTGATGGACTAGGAATATAGGGAGAAACAAAACTACTAAAGATCAAGATGAAGGAAAATATATATATATATATATATCTGAAAAGAATAAGGCAGGAGAAAAGGAAGGATGGGGGGGGGACTTCTGGAAGACAAAATGTATAGTCAATCTTCTAAATAGCCTGTGTGTTAGCATGATTATAGATATTTTTCAGGCTTCCCTTCCTTTTTTCTTTTTTGAAAGATTTTCTCAGGGCCCTCATTCCAGAAAGATTCATTTAAGAAGGAAGTGATTGTGGGATAGACCAAGTTGCTTCCCAAAGCTATCCTTTGTGGTGGACATGGGAAAACCCATGATCAATTGAGTTCCCTCCAATTCAATTGATGAAATTGCAAAATATAAGGGGTAGATAACAGAGATAACAAACTCTTACCATGTAAAGGGAGATCATTGATGGCTTGAATGATCTATTCAAAAATTATAAAGGGTTCAAAACTGGCACTGGCCTGTTCATAGTTTATAAAGGAAATGTAAAAAAGTTTTTTATATTCACTGCTTCTTTATTAATTATGAAGAAATCCCTCTATCAATTTGATAAAATTATATGGTGTCTAGCCACCTACTCCCTAAAGGATTGCTATTCCTTTCTTGGTTTTTAAAAAGTCATTCAGATAAGGAGACACAAAACAATCTCCAAATTGTCAGTTGAGATAGCTAATTTTTATATCTGCTTCTAGCTGAGTTTTGCAAGGGGGAGGAGAGGATGTCTTTCTTCTCTTCCATCTAATGATGAAATTCAATGGAATTAAGTCCATCTGTGGGTCTAGTGAATTGTTTCTGGGAAATGAGACAAGAGGAGATCCATCATTTAAGAGATTCATTCTTTATTTATTTATTCAATTTTGTTATTAAAGCTTTTTATTTGTATAACATATGTATGGGTAGTTCCTCAGCATTGATCTTTACAAAGCTTTCCATTACAAATTTTACCCCCAGTCCCCTCCCCTCCCCTAGATGGCAGGAAGTCCACTACATGTTAATAATGTTGAAATACTTGACAAGTTGTGCAAGAAAAATCCTATCTACAAGAGAAAAAAAAAGAAAATCAGAGAAAGGAAACATAATGCAAGCAAACCTCAATAGAGAGCATGAAAATGATATGTTGTGGTCCATATTTCATATCCCTCTCTCTGGGTGTATACGGTTTTCTTCAGTGAACAATTGGAACTAGTTTGAGACAATTCTTTGTTGCAGAGAGCCATGTCCATCAGAATTGATCATCATGCAATATTGTTGTTGCTGTGTATGATGATCTCCTGATTCTGCTCATTTCACTCAGCATCAGTTCATGCAAGTCTCTCCAGGCCTCTCTGAAATCATCCTGCTGGTCATTTCTTACAGAGCAATAATATTCCATGACATTCATATACCATAATTTATTCAGCCACCCTCCAATTGATGGGCATCCATTCAGTTTCCAGTTTCTAGACACTACAGAAAGGGCTGCCACAAACATTATTGCACATGTGGGTCCTTTCCTTCCTTTAAAATCTCTTTGGGATATAAGCCCAATAGAAACCCTGCTGGGTCAAAGGGTATGCACAGTTTGATTACTTTTTGAGCATAGCTCCAAATTGCTCTCCAGAATGGTTGGATCCATTCACAGTTCCACCAATAATGTATCAGTGTCCCAGGTTTGTGGGATATATTCTTTATCCTGATTCGTGGAGACTAGCTCCTTAACTCTTTTCCTTACTAACTCTTTCTCTCTTGAAGATAATATATCTTCCCTTTGAATGTCTGCTCCTGTTTCCCTATCCTTTGACATGGATTCCAAGAGACTCAAATATTCATTTCTCTAAAATTGGTATACAGGACCCCTGTTCAGAGAAATTCTCCTGGTGTCTATTCTTTTCAAATGGAATGTCACAACACCTCAACTTCAAGGAAAATGCACCAGAGAGATCATAGAATGTTCTCTCTTTATGAGTAAAACTTAACTCCTATTCACCTTTAAGGGTTCAACTCAACAATATTATTCTTACTTTTCAGAAGTTCTCAAAACACAATAAGGGATTAAAAAACTCCAAGTACCTCTTATTTTCCTCTACTTTTACTCTTTGCTATTCTTCTAACCTCACAAAAAGGTAATTTTTAATAAGGAAATATGTATTTCAATATCTAAAGGATTAACAGAGACAAAACTAGAAATCTGGTTGTATTAATCTAAGTCTTGAATCCTTTCTGTGAACACAGATGCAAACACTGTCTTCTTAATGCACTAAATAGAATGTTCTAGCCTCTCCGTATAAAAGAAGGCAAAGCAGTACTATATTAAATAGTTCTAATAAATATTTTCCCATGCTATCTTGGTTTAATTTATAATTTGCATCATCTCATAGTACAAAAAAAGATCACTGTCCTCATGCTGTTTTGGTATACAAGATGGCAGGAATAACAATCTGATATTTATGTTTTATAATTGAAACTCAAAAAACATCGTTGTCTTCCAGAACAGCTGTAAATAGACATTATGTATTTTGTTTCATCGAGTGAAAAGATTCCATTCTTTCTGAAGGATAGACATTTGTTTAAGTCCTGAATTGGTGTATGGCATTAAGGAAATATCATTAATTTTCTTTAACAGAAATTAACAGTTTGTATTAACTTAACTGGAAATTCCCCATTAGGATATTTTTATGTAATATTTCTAATGATTATAAAAATATTAAATAGAAATATATTTGTAAGTTTAAGAAGGAGAATATCAATTAGATTTTTGCAAAACAAATTCCAATGATAAAGGTGAAAATGTTAAAAAAATTAATTATAGAAAAGATTAAACCTCTTCTTTCTAATTCTGGTCATTAGTTTAAAACCTCTGTAATTAAAGGCAAGCTATCCTTCTGAGAAATGACACACATAGTTTTGAAATCATTCATGCTTTATGTTTTAGCCCAAATGCCTCTACTTAATAAGCTTTAATGCAATTCAAAAAGGTGGGAATAAAAGTCAATAAAGGAAGTTAGCTCATTTAAGAGTGGTTGAAATAGAAGGAAAAAAGAATGGGAGAAAATTAATCAAATATATGTTTTTTAAAAAGTGAGATAACATTTACAATTTTTTTTAAATTTAAAAGCATTACCCAAAGTTTATATGGAGTGCAGCCACTTAGTAGTGCCTCCAAAAATCCTATTTCTTTGGCCCCCCCAGGGAATTGCCTCTGGGAAATCCCCACAGTTCTCCATAGATGTGGATAAAAGGGTCCCTTGTTCCAATGTAAGCACTCAATATAGCAATATATCTGGATTTTGAAAATACGTCATATCTGACAGAAAGTTTGGGAAACACAGAAAGGACTTACAGAAGCCACAAACAGTTCATATGATTCCCCTTTCCTTTCAAGTGAATACCACATTCCTCCCCAGAGACTAGGTACTACTCTAGCTTCAAAGAGACACCCTTGGATTTGGATTGCCTTCAATCCAAATGAAGCAGGATGATGGGATACAGAAAAATATTAGGAATTTATGTAGAGTAAAGGGATTCAATCTATTTAGATGAGAGGTCTTATTCTGGGATAAAGAAATTTGCTTTCAAAATATTTTAATAATTTTATTTCATTATAATTGATTTATTTTGTAATCCTATCTTACTTTTTGTATTTAAAACAGTATTCTAAGAAGAGTTCCACAGGCTTTATCAGACTGACAAAGATTCTGTGAAATTAAAAAAAAATTAAGAATCCCTAATCTAAAACAAATGCTTCCTTTTATAGTTAAGACTATTAAATGCTAAAAAGAAGAGGTCATACAGGTATTTGAAGAAAAGTAGACTACACGCTCTAGGAAGGAGAATTGTATTGGCTACTTTTTGTCACTATATTATTTATCCTTTCCCTAAAGGTAATTAGATAACATGGGATAGAGCACAAAGCATGGAGTAAGAAATAGCTTAGTTCAAATCCACCATCAGACATTTATTCCGCTATGTGACCTTAAACAAATCTTCTCTTTTAACCTCTATTTGCCTCAGTGTCCTTGACTATAAAATGGAGATAATGATAGCATCTCTCTCCCAGGGTTGTGAGAATCAAATGAAATGATAATTATGAAGCACTTAGCTCAGTGCCTGGCACATAGTCAGTGCTCTATAAATGTTAGCTATTATTGTTATTTTCATTATTATATTTGTAAAGCAACTTAGCACAATGCCTATAAATGTTAGCTATTACTATTATCAATATAGTATTTATGAAGCACTTGACACAGTACTTGGTACATAGACACCCTATAAATATTTTTCCTTTCCCTTCTTTCTTTCACTGTTTTCTACATTTCTTTATGGGCTCAGGTGATTCCCTTTTATTTTCAGCATTTTCTTTTTATAAAATTAAGCCTGTTCCATACTAAACAAATGCATTCATTATATTCAATGTTTGTATAGTACCTGAGAACCCTTTTACCCATTTTTGTAGAAATCTAAACAGGGGATACACACAACTTATATTTGGAAACATTTATAGGTGAGTACAATAATGAGTAAAAAGAGTGACCTTTTGGGTCACCTTCCAAATTTGAACATGACTTGAGTGAGCCCAGAGCTGGAAGAAGTTGTGTTGTATTGGTAAAATGTTGATTAAATAGTAAGAAATTGATTAAATGAGAATCAGACAACTACTAAGTGTCTACATTAGAACTGCACATAGATCTTACTTTTAGCACTTTTTCTACTTCACCATACTGCCTTTAATAGAAAAACTCCCCATGGGACTAGACTGATCTCATACCTATGCCATAATTTTGAAATTAAGAGTGCTTCAAAGTATGCTGATTTAAGAAGCCAAGTGATTTTGGAAAGGGAGTGGGAAATGAGACAACAGTGAGCTATATGTTTCCAAATATAAGTTGTGTGTATCTCTTGTCTAGATTTCTACAAATATGGGTAAAAGGGTTCCCAGGTACTATACAAACACTGAATATAATAAATGCATTTTTGTCTTTTCCACTTATGCTCTTGAAAAGAATGTTTATGAGTCCCTTTACCACTGTTTCACCTTTCCCTTGTGCTAAGTGAAGAACCAGAGAATGACTTGTACTAGTGAGGGGAATAAAAGGAATTAAAAGGAATTTTCTGAAAAAAAAAAAACCAAAACAAACATAAGAGTTAGTTTGAGAGTCTAATAGCATTTATTAAATACTCACTTTTTGTCAAATACTATGTTGAGTGCTAAAGGTACAAAGAAAAGTAAAAACATAGTCCCTGTCTTCAAGAAGCTCATATTTTGATGTAGGAAATGAGGCAAATGATTTTGGACATACATAATATATAAAATGCAAATGGAAGGTAATTTTGGGAAAAAGCACTAGAAGTTGGGGTTGGGAAAATAAAGGGAGGAAGTAGAAAAGACCTTTTGCAAAAGGGGAGTTGAAATCTCTTTTTTTTCCAACTGGAATAGCTAGGTCAGGCAGTACATGACTCTGAAGTTAGGAAGACTCATATTGATGAGAATTCTTGAGTTCAAATCTGACTTATTAGTTGTGGGATCCTGGGTAAGTCACTTAACTCTTTTTTGCCTCAGTTTCCTCACTTGTAAAATGAGCCAGAGAAGTAAATGGCAAACTATTTCAGTACCTCTGCCACAGAAACCCCAAATGGGGTCACAGAGTTATACATGAATGAAAAAAAATGTTTATCCAAGACTAGATGATTTTGATGCCTTATTTTATAATGTGGTTTGAAGTTTGGAAGTGCTATTCCTTCTTTATCGCTAGATTTTTGGTTGGTTTTTTCCATTTCCCTTAAAATTCCAGATTTTTTTTTCCAAGTGAATTTTGTGATTATTTTATCAAGTTCCATAAAATATCTCCTTTGAATTTGATTGCCATAGCATTAAAAGTGTAAATTAATTTTAGTATTCTTGTCATTTTTATTATATTGGCATATCCTAGACATGGGCACTAAATATTCTTCCAATTATTCACATTGTTCCTCATTTTTAGGGGTATTTTGTAATTGTATCTATAATCTTTTGTATACTTTGTTAGTCAATCCTCAGATAATTTATGCATTATGTAATTACTTGGAATGAGAACTCTATCTCTATTTTGTTTCTTATGTTTTGTATTATAAAGATATGTTGGTTTTTGAGGGTTTATTTTATAAATACAGATTTATTTAGTTACAGATTTATTTTATAATCTGTAACTTTACTGAAGCTAATGTCTCAATTTGTTTCTGCTGATTTTCTAAGTATGAGATTCTCTGAAGATCTATGAAATACAAAATCTATCATCAGCAAGTAAGGATAGATTTATGGCTTTACCTGTAAGAATTTTTACTTATGAATACTCCTTTGAATTAACCATGACATGGAAATTCCCCTCTCCCCCACAATTTAATGATTTCTTTGTGGGTAGTTCTATTTATCATTTCCTTCCTTCCCTTCTTTTTCCTACTTCCTTTTCTGAGATTGGATTATTTAAGCTTTCACTTGTTCTTCTGTAAATTTGGATATTTTGTATTTTTAAGGTGTTCTTTTAATTCTTTTATGTTCTCAGTTTTGTTAGAATATACCCCAGTGCACAGCACAATTATTTTTCTTTTAATTTGCTATTTTGTTGAACTGAATTTTTTTTTAATTTTCCAGATATATAGTAATCTTTTTTTTTTCAATTTGAATGCCTCATTTTAATTCTATGTATATATTTTTGTGTGTTTCTAAAATAATAGTTTGCGGGATTTTGTTTATTTTATCACTCTTTAAAAATTTATATTGGATCATTTAATCCATTCACATTTAAAATTATTAGAGTTAAATTTGCATTTTTCTCTATTTGTGTTTAATCATACCCCCCACCATCAATCTTCCCAAACTGGGTTTTTCTTCATATGGAAAAACAATACTTTGCCCCTTCTATTATTTTAGTTTACTCCCCTTTAAGAGAACCCTATTTCCATCAGCTTTCTTCTCCTCATCTTCAAGCATCATGACTCTCCCATTTGTTATCTATTTTCCACATTCTGGAATTTTACTAATTAGGTCCATTTCCTTTCTTTCTTTTAGCTAGTTATTTAATTCCTTCCCTTTCAATTAATTAGTCAAGTAAAATCCTTCTTCCCTGAAATTTGTTGTTCTCATTGGTTGTTTTTATTTAATTTTTTATACCTTTTAAAAATAAGAATGTTTCCTTAATTTTTTTTCATTTTCTTTCTTTTGCATTTATTCTAGACATTTATTTTTGACTCGACTATTATGCTTAATTGGTTCTTTAATTGTTGCATTCCTCATGAATTAAAGTTTCTAAAGTATCTTTTTTTTTTTAAATTTCCCTTTCCTAATAAGTTTCTTTGCAATTGCCTGATAGATATTGCCTCATCCTCACTCCATTTTTATGTTGTGCTTCACTCTTAAAAATGCCAGTTCCTGCCCTCTGGTTAAGTAATTCCCTCTGGCAGAAATTTTCCTATGTTCATAATTGTGCAGTACATTTTTAACCATTGCTCTTCCTATGGCCATTTTTTTCCTATTTGCCATGAAGTGTCCTCTCTAGCTTCATACCTTTTCATTCTTTTGAATATTGTCTTAGGAGCTCTTACTCTGGAAGCAAGATGATAGTCTCTCTAAGCCTCAAACACCTGTAGTTTTAACATATTGAAAGGTCCCTATCATCTCTGTAAAATATCTCTCTTCCCCTATGGGAGCACAACACAATTTGCCATAGAATCAAACCTACAGAAACAAGATTTCTCCCTTTCTCCCTATTTCAAGCCCACCTTTTATTTTCTTCTTCCCAAGATGCCAAAGAAGTTATTTTTATTGTCAGCCTTTGACTTGATTAGGGAACATAACATCCCCCTATATCTTCTTCATACATCCTCTCCCTTTTATGCATCTTTCTTTTCTGTAACTTAGTCTCATAATAATGCTAATTTGCCTTGTTAGAGCATTGTGAGGTTTTGTACACTAAATTTCAAGCCAGTTTCTCCATTATCATTTTCATTTGACCTCTTCTTTTATTATTGTTTCCTTGTGTACTTTCAGAAAAAAAATCTTTTAATGATCTCTTATTTTTTTTGTTGTCTTTGGTATCTGTATTTATTTACTTTTCTAATATTTCAGTTTATGGAGTTTTTGAAAAGCAAATACTTTGTTCAGGTCTGATTTTGTTTCTAGGATTGCTTTGAATGTCTCTTTTTTATTGAACATCAACTTTTTTTATTAATAATTAGGCTGACATATACACCTTGGATTGAATTTTGAGCTCCTTTGCTTTTGAAAACATTAGTATGTATCCTCATATTTTCTAGTGGGTATATAATTGTCTTATATGATACATCTTTCTTTTCCTCTTTATTTGAAGGATCTTTCTCCTGGCCATTTGAGGAATTTATTATTTTTTTGTCAAATTATTAAATTTAACTACTTCCTTTTAATTTCTTCAATTGATAGAATAATGATCTCTGATAAGAATTTTGGAGTCCATAGAGTTTGCAGCATAGTTACATTTTGTTTTTATTTTTTTTTCCTTGAAGCAATCTATAGATTCTTTTAATTGGCAGTTAGTTTTCTGTGTTCAGAAATTGAGGTAAATTTTGTTATATTATTCCTTGCATTATGGTTTTCTGGTCTTTTGACTTGTTTCCCAGAAGACCAACAATTATTATCCTATATGTAGATTGTATAGTAATCATGCTTTTTAAAAATAAAACAACAAAAAACAAAAATAAAACAAAACAAAAAGCATTGTTGCTTTTTGCTTCTCTTCCAGATTGTCCTTTACCTTTGTATATTTGTATTCCCAAACAATTGTTCTATTTTTCTTTTGGTGAGGCTTTTCATTGTGGATTCAAGTTTTTCTATTCCACCAATTATTTCTGCTATGTGGGCCAAAATTTCTGCTTTCACAATTCTCATTTCTCTTTTAAATCACTCTGGAAGTTCATTTTGTGGTTTCATGCTCTCTTACAAATTCACAGGGTCCTCTGCATCATCAAATATTGACTCTTCTTTTTTGTCTTTCAATAGTTTATTAAAAAGTCTGAAATTATACCCAAAGAGTTATTTAAACTTTTTATACCCTTTGGCTCAGAAATACCACTACTAGGTCTGTTTCCAAAAATGATTAGGGAAAAAGAAAAAGAACCTATATATCATAAAATATTTATATCAGCTCCTTTTGTGATGGCAAAGAATTGGAAATTGTGGAATTTCCTGTCAATTGGGAAATGACTGAACAAGTTGTAGGTGATCATGAAGGAATATTACTGTGCTATAAGAATGATGAGTTCAGGGAAGACAGAACTGGTACCAGGTAAGGGACAGTTTTCTCAGATTTAATACATTATCACACAGCCACGCACACTGGCATTATGCCCCAGTTCCCTCTATTCCTCAACTCTGTGACTGAACTTTGTTGTAGCATAGCATACTATATACTGAAGTCCCATTCAAACCAAACATCTGAATTTTTTATTTTTCTTGGTAAATGGAGGAGCTAGAGTCAAATTGTTTTGCAAGTCCATGGGTCAGCTTGTGTAGTTCTGAAAGAATGTGATAAGAAATTGGGGAGGGGATACTCCATCAAAGTTAAAGATTAGCCTTCTCTGTTGTTATCTTCACCAGATTGTTATCTTATTATAGTTTTTAGTGTTTGGCTCTGAGAGACAGTTTAAATTACTTTGTCTCTTAAGTAGAATTCCTATTTTGGAGAAGGATAGGCTGTAAAGACCAGTAAAAAAAAATCTAGTTGTCCAACCTGTTTCTCACCATGTTTCATGTTTTACGTCTTTGTCAAGGTATACTTTTGTATTTTGAATGTGTGTGTGTGTGTGTGTGTGTGAGAGAGAGAGAGAGAGAGAGAGAGAGAGAGAGAGAGAGAGAGAGAGAGAGAGAGAGAGAGAGAGAGAGAGAGAGAGAGAGAGAAATAGCTATTCTTCATCTTTATTGTACACTGAGAACCTTTATATACCATTCCTGGAAATACTGTAGACACAACCCAAAATTATCTTTTCAGTAATTTTCCCTGGCGTTCTAGCATAGTTTAATATGCCAGTGCAAAAAAACAAACAAAAAACTAACTCCTTTCTTTAGAGGGCAAGGTTCCCCACTTCTTAACCCAGTTTATGCCAGGATCCCAGATCTGATATCTCTTAGTGTTAGTAGGTGCTCCATCCCTCTAGGTAAATGTTGTTACCTATATGTGGATATGTGTAAGTATATTGTTCAGATGCTACAAATGAAAAAATTATTAAAATCACGAATTTAACAGAGGAAGAATGTACTTGTTTTGCCTTTGGGAAACTGCAAAGTTCTTTTAATGATCCAAAGCTTCTACCTAAAACAAATGTCCATCTATCTAAATCAATAATCTATCAGTACTGCATATGGCTGTTATTAATGGAATATTATGTTCTCCAAAGAATGAAAAATGAGCTTCATTCAGAGAGCAATGGAGAGATGCATGATGAGTGTGAGCATTTACATACGAACAGTGAACTATGAAGGAAAATGGAGTAAATTTTTTTCAGTATAGAATTCTATGGTGGAAAAAAAAGGTGGTACATTGACTTCCTTGCATTCTCCATGAGGGCAGATGGGAAGGGAGGAAGGGAAAGGATTTGAAACTCAAGTTTTAAAAATAAAAGTTAAATCTTTTTTTCCACATGTAACTGGGGAAAATAAAATACTAAATAAATTTTTTTAAAGAAAAAAAAAGGTGGGCTGAGCATGAGGTAAGAAAGAGAGATAAAACATATAACTCCTGTACACCCCTGGAGCCTTCATTCAAGAGAAAGCAAGGAAGGCAACCAGGACACTGGGTAGACTTTCTGCAATGAGCAAATGCAAGGACATGGCCAATATAAGCACAGGAGAGGGAGACATGAATTAACTGAAGTCAGCATTGCTGAAGGATACGTTCAAATCGATAAGCTCAGAAATCCATGTGAGCTTTGTGAGGGTATTTGAAAAAGGTTCATAGTGGGTATTATTTAAATTATCTATTATTACAATTGCTTATTACACTTTATTATTATAACTACCTACTAGCCAATTTGAATTAATTATTCTTGCCAACAAACTGCTAAAATGAGTTGTTTCTTTGCTGTCAAAGGATTCTATTCCTCACACTTTTGTACCCTCAAATTTTAATGCTCTATAGCCAAAGTCCTAATTTGCTATTTTATTGAGAATAAATGACTTATCATTATTATCTCTGACAATAACAATAATAATGGCTTAGTTATAAAAATGATGAGATTCAAAAAAGTTTACTAATTTACCATCAGTCACAAAGATAAGTGGTAGAACTGGACTTTAAATCCATGTTTTCTAACATAAAAATCAGTGTGCATGGCAAAGTAGAACAGACACATACTAGCTTTAGAAATAGAAGACTTAGATTCACAACCCAGATCTGATGCTTTCCAGCTGTGTGACATCAGGCGAGTCAATTCAACTCTCTGAAATTGTATCCTTAGCAGCAAAATGGGTACTTTCACTCACTGTATCATAAGATGCTAGGAGGAAAGATAGCTTATAAATTCAAAAGCCAATAGAATATGACTTCATTTGAGTCTGCATTTTTAAAGTATTACTATTTTATGTTACATTTTTAGGAAACCTAGGCACAAAGTCATTCAGTGAATTACCCATAGGCTGAAGGCTGAATGATGAAGCTGATTCTTAATTGCAGATCAACTGACTCCAGTCCTGGAGTGTTTTCCATTATACCACAATGACATGGTCAGCTACCTCATGATAGTTTTAAAATAACATAAAATGAAAAAAATTCTGTAGAATCAGAGGACTAGGTTAAAATTCTAGCTTTTTTCTTCCTCCCTGTATGATGTTAGTCACTTACTTAATAACAATAACATTTGTTTGTTGTTTAGTTATTTCAATCACATTCGACTTTTTGTGACCCCATTTGAGATTTTTCTGTAGCAAAGATATTGGAGTGGTTTGACACATGCTTCTCCTGTGTATTTTACAGAGAAGGCAAGCAGGGTTAAGTGCCCTACCCAGGATCAAGATATTAAATGTCTGAGATCAAATTTGAATTCAGCACTTACTGACATAAGGCACAATGCTCTATCCACTGCACAACCTAATAGCAATAATCATTAACATTTATATTGTGTTTTAAGATTTGCAAAGTGATTTATAACTATTATCTTATACCTCACAACAACCCTGAGAGGTAGGTGCTGTTATTATCTCCAGGTTAGAGTTGAGAAAACTGAGGCAGAAAGAGTTTAAGTGATAACACAGCAATAAGTGACTGAGGCTGGATCACAACTCAGGTTTTCCTGACCCTATGTCCAGCACTCTCTCCATGGCATCACTGAAATGCTTCAATTCATCTGTTCCTGGTCAGTTTATCCCTCTGCAAATGAGGAGGTTGTATATTAGATGGCTTTTAAGGTTCATTCTACTTCTAATGCTGTGATCCTATGATTCCAGTGATGGTAACTGTTAAATTCAGCAATATTTTAAAAGGAAGTAGCCAGTTCCTATTCTGCTGAAAACTTAAAGGGTGAAAGCAGCTCTATGATTCACAGTCCAAACATAATTTTTTAGGGTTAGTGTAAGTGCTACTGTAGAGGTCTCTGTGCTAGAGACCTCTTTGTCTTTTGTCTTTCTGTGAAGAGTAGAGAAAACATAGAAATATATTATAATTAGTCTAAGACAATGCTTTCTGTCCCTCTTTCCCTAGCTTTGATTCTTTTCTTATTTAATTTTTAATTTATGTAATAAAACAAGCATTTCCATAAAACAGAATTAAAAACAGATGATTACACATGAAACTGCAAAACTATTGTGTACAATAGAATAAAAATTATGATGTAACTTTCCTTTTCTCCCTTTTTTCTTCTCTTTATCCCCTTTAGAGATATGTACAATTAGACGCAAATATGTGCATATATGTAAAATCATCCTATACATACTTCAATTTATCAGTTCTATCAGATGTAGATAGCATCTTCCTTCACATGTCCTTTGTCCAGCTTCTTTTCCTTCTCTGACTCCCAAGCTTAGGTTCTAAAGTATGAGCAATTAATACTAATATCTCAAGGATATATAGTATTTTATAAGTCTTCAAGTGTTTTTCTCACAATAACCTAGTGCAAGTGTTGTCATACCTACTTTATAAATGTGTAAACTGGCTCTAAGCTTTAAAATGACTTGTTCCAGTTCTCAGACACTAAATGTCTCAGACAAGGCTAAATCTTCTAATACAAGACCAGTTCCTTTTCATCTACCAAGTGGCTTTTTCTTCATTTAATATGGTCTAACAAAATATTATGAAACTTCAGTAATATGAAGTACAAGGGACCAAATCTTTCCTTTCTCCCTGCCAACCTTGTAGTTAATTGACTTGGGATGATCTAAAAAAATAGATTATCCAGTCAACTGAGAAATGGCAATGCAGTTGGGCACTGTTCTGAATCAATTGAGGCAATTTTAATGAGGTTTTATTGCATTGAAGGGTACAGTGTATGAAAATTCCTCTGTATATTTGATTATATTTACTTCAGTATTTTCCCCCTGATTTGGTAAGTGCTATGAAATCCTGAAGGGCCAAGTTCATATTACATGGATTTGGCTGTTATGTTTCACTTGAGTTATTTCTCCCACTCTTATTTTGGAATTTGGTCTTTTATTCTAGATAAACCAGGAGTCTGGCCTAGGGAGATAAGGCTTAAATTATTGAAGATAAATTACAGCACATAATCCAAATAGAAATTTGCAATGACAGGTCTATGTCAGTTACAGGTTCATTATATTTCACTCAAATGAATTTTCTACCAAAAGTATTTTTCAAAATGTAGGAAGTTCTTTAGAAAAAAAAATCACAAGAGTACATATGTGGTTCATTTCTTAGAAAAAAATTTATAACCTCCCAGAAAAAGGAGTTATGTGTTTCTATAGTTCTTTAACCTATGTGTTTTGAAAGAATATTCATTTTTATTGATATAAAAAGCAACTTAAATGATTGATTCATAGCCATCTAGAAACATTGCAAAAGAATCCGTAAATTAATAGACTCAAAATAAAATCAAAGCCAGTAAAACTTCATTAATCAATCAATCACTTAATCTAATAGCAAACATTTATTAAAATTTGTATTTAGGCATTGTGTTATGTTCTATGGATACAGAGTGAAAACAGTTCCTGCATTCATAAAGCTTACATACTGAAAGGAGAGACAACATATATAAATCAGCACAGTGCAAGACAGTAGTTAGAAAGTGGCTGCAGAGGAGAAGGCAATAATAGCAGCAGTGGATGACAAACAGGCAAAGCTTCCTAAAGGAAATGGCCCTTGAGTTAAATCTTAACAGAAGCCAGGGATTCTAAGAGTGGGAGATAATGCAGGAAAATCTTCCAGGCATGGAGGATAAACCATACAAAGATTTAAAAACAGAAGGGAAAAAATATGTGTGAGAAATAGCAAATAGCCAAGTATGCTTGGGTTATGACCCATTTCATTGTGTGAAAGGAATTATTGTGTTAAAAGTAAGGAAAGAGTCATGTTAGAAAGAGGTTTAAATGGTAGCAGAGAAAATTATATTTGGTCCTAATAGTAATGTAGACACTCTGGAATTTATTGCATATCAGGATGACATAATCAGACCTGTGCTTTAGGAAAATCATTTTTGATTGTGTGATGGACAGATTATGAGGGAGGGAGATGAGAGAGGGAGACCAAATAGAAGGCTAGTCCAGGTGAAAAATGATGAAGGTCTGAACTGGAGTCGTGGTTATGTATCTAGAAAGAAGTAGACATATGTGAGAAGTTTTTCTGAGAAAGAGATTTTTAATATTTAACAATTGGATATGTGAAGTGAGCAAGAGGAGGAATTGAAGTTGCCACTAAGATCTTGGACCAAAATGACTGGAAGAATGGGGATGTCCTTAATTATTATAGGTATAGAAGTGTAGAAGAAGGATGATTTTGGAGGGAAAGATAATGAGTTCAATTTTGTACATGCTAAGTTTGGGGAATTTGAACATTCAGTTTGAAAAGTCAAAAAGGCAGTTAGTGACATGGAATTGGAACTCAGGACAGAGACAAGGGCTGGTTAAATACATCTGGGAATCATCTCTAGAGTGATAATAATTGAACTTAAGAGAGTTGATGGGATCACAAAATGAGAGAGTATATTAAAAAAGAGAAGAGGGGCTCAGGACAAATCCACTATGTTAATAGATATGGCATAAATAAAAAGTCAGCAAAAGAGACTGAGAAGGAAAAGTCAGTCAGATACAGGAAGAAAACCAAGAGAAAATAGAGTCAGAAAATCCCACAGAGACTGTGGATATGATGGAGAAAGTGGCCATTAATGTCAAATGCTGTAGAGATGTCAAGAAGAATGAGGTTGAAAGGGCCGCATTAGATTTGACCATTAAATGATCAATGGTAACTTTGGAGAGAGCAATTTTAATTGAAGGATATCTTCAGCTATATTGCTGGGTCTTTGAAAGAGAATGAAGGAGAGATGGTGAAGGCACCAAATATAAATTACTTTTTCAAGGAGTTCAGCTAAGACAGAGAGAAGAAAGATAAGATAAAAGTTGGAGGGCATGGTAAGATCTACTAACAATATTAGGGAAGTCAGACACCAGAATGTATTTGTAGGCAATGGAGAAGGAACCAAAAAATAGGGATGATGGTGGTGGCAAGTTGCTGGAAAAGAAAGGAAAAGATGGGATCAAGTGTATGTGTAGAAGGTTGGTCTTAGTAAACACAAGGGTCACCTTATTATCAGAGACATCCTTTTAGTTTTCATTTATTTGCTATCACAAAAAATATATACTAAAATACTTTTATACACATAGATCTTTTTCTCTTTCTTTAAACTCAGTGTGGTATAGGTCTAGTAGTGTTATTTCTGGGTCAAAGAGTATGCACAATTTGAAGAATTTTGAGCCTAGTTCCAAATTGCTTATCAGAATGGTGGAAGCAATTTGCACCTCAGTCAACCACATATTACTGGCCCTGGTTTCCTAGAGCTCATATTGTTGTTTTTTGTCAATTTTGTCATTCTGATAAATATGATGTAGAGCCACATAGGTGCCTTGATCTGCATTCACCTAGTAATAATTTGGACCACTTTTTTCATATGGCAAATAATATTTTTTTCCTTTGAAAATTATGTCGATATCCTTTGACTAAAAGTATTATGTCAACTCAAAATAGGCCTAGTGAATGGACTTATGATTTTATTGATATAAAAAAATCTTTCTCCAAATGCAGGTACCTTTTTTCCCACTTAGGTCTCAGAGAATTGCTTAGAACACTGAGAAAATAAATGAGTTTCCAAGGATCACACAGCAGTTATGAGTTCTAGAAAGATTTGAATCAAATTTTCTTGGATTCAAGAATGGCTATCGATACATTATGTCATGCTGTTTCTCTATTATATTAGTGCATAAAGATATGTTTTATTGCAAAGATAATAATTTCCATTTCCTATATCATGCATTTGATCATATTGAACAATAATCTTAAGCACCAAAAATGCTAATAATGGAAAATGTAGCTTGGCAATACAGTTATTTTTCTTTCTAATACTGTATTGGCTTTTTGTTTTGTTTTGTTTTGTTTTGTTTTTCTTTAAAGGGTAATGAATTTCCTTTTGTTGTTGTTCTTTCTATGACTTGGAATTCTTAGCTAGAAAAATCATAAAAGAGAAAACATAATGACACTACATTAAGTATTCTGCTTTCCATCATCTTGTATATTTTCAGCATTCCCGATATTGAATCTGAGTCATTTTAATTGGCTTAGAATAGTAATTAGAGTCTTAATAGGCAAGAATTATGCATAGGGATAAGTGCATGATTATCCTAGTACTAGCTTTACTCAATATGATATTTAAACAAGGTTATTTTTTAATTCCCCAAACCCCAAAATCTAATAAATCTAAAAACTTTCTTTCTTAACTTCAGGAAATTAATTTAAAGAACAATGAGGGATATCTAGGAAGACTTGTATGAGTTGATGGAGAGTGAAGTGAACAGAACCAGAACAATTTCTATAATAACAGTATCATTATAAAGAAAAATAACTTTGACAGATATAAGAATTATGACACAAAAACCTATCATGATTCCAGGGGACCCAGATCAAATATAGTACTTCTTGACAAAAAGACGATGAACTCAGAGTGAAAATTGATACATAAATTTTGGGGCATGACAAATGTGGGTATTCATTGTGCTTGATTGTGTATATTTTTTTAAAAACTTAAATATAAAAGAAAAAAAAACAGAAAAAGAAAAACAATCGCCCTGTGCACAACAGAACATGAGAGGATTCAAAGTATGAAACAATAAATTTCTATTTCAAGAAAGCCTGTATAATAATTACTACATATTGTGTTCAGAGCTGACATTTTTTTTTCCTTCTTTGTAGATTTTCTTTTATTTTCTTCTGTGCACTTTTTACTTTATTCTTTTTTAAACACAGATTTATTTATATATACATATACATACATAGATATCTATTATCATACACATATTCATTCATATACATATGCATTCATATATATCTATGTATCCACATTTGTTTTTCCTATGTTTTTCTAAAGATGGATAATTTCATCCTTCATAAGTCCAAATCTTTTCATAATTTTCAAAATCCACCAACTCATTATTTTCTACACCAGAACAGTATTTCAACTGTTTACTATCTAATTATTTTAAATGGTTGAAAACAATGTTGATTAATATGGCTGACATATAGTATAGTTTCCCCATTTTTATCTTTTGATTAAATATATTTTAGCTTTAACTTTGAGATCAATGATTACCAATCCAGCTTTTTTTCTAATAAATTCTACTTCTGATTTTTATTATGTTTTTGTGTATTTTTTCCTATCCTTCCTAACTTCTCTGCTTTACTTTTATTTGCTAACAGCCTTCCTATTATTTACCCTACTTCTCCCTTTATAGATCATTCCCTTATCTTCTTCCCCTCACTCTTTCCCTCCTTCTTTTTCCCATTCTGTTAATCTGCATACTGCACACCTTATCCTCTTCCCTTTAATCTACACACTTTTCTATACCCTCTTATTTTATTCCCCTCTCTTATTTCTTTATAAACTTAGGTCTTTTATACATATATAATATATATACATAAATAGATAGATAGTTCCCTCTTTAACCCATTCCCAATGTTAGTAGAATTCCAAAACCTTCCTCCCCTATCAAATTTCTGTGTCAGTTCTTGCTCTTCCACCTCATTCATATAATATAATTACTCTTTATACATTTCCCTACATGTTTTTTAAGAATCACATCATACTCAATTCTACCCCAATATTTCTTATGAACTATCCAATTACTCATGAAAATCCTAGACATGTTTTACTTCCCACAAATAAAACATAGCTTGTCCTCATTGAATTTCTTGAAATTAGTCTTTGATTTTTATTTATATTGCTCTTTGAATCTTCTATGTCAAATTTTCTATTAAGTTCTGGTCTTTTTGCAACAAAATCCTCCAAGTCTGGCAATTCTTTAAATATCTATTTTTTATTATTTAGAATTATGTTTAACTTTGCTAGGTATGAAAATTTTCAGTTGCAATCCTAGTTTTTTTGCTCTTCAATATAAGTGTCCCAAGATTTGTGGGGTTTTTTTAATGTCATTTTTGTGAAATTCTCATTTTGGATCTGCCATATTGGAATTGTTTTTATCAGGTTGCTCATAATATCGTCTCCTCGACTGGGGAATTTTGGAATTTGGCTATGATGTTCCTGTAGTTTTCACTCATAAGATCTCTTTCAGGTAGATTTTTTCTATTTGTACTTTCTCCTCTTGTTTTTACATTTCAGAACATTTTTCTTTAAATATTTATTGTATTATTATATCAAGATTCTTTTAATTTATTATACTTTTCTGGTAGTCCAATTATTCTTAGGTTTTCTCTTCTTGATCTATTCTCTAAATCATTTGTTTTCCTTATGAGATGTTTCACATTCTCATCTATCTTTGCATTCTTTATATTGTCTTATTATTTCTTCATCTCTTATAATTTCCCTGGCTTCTGTTTGCCTAATTATGCTTTTTAATTTTTTTTAAAATTCCCTTCCTTTTTTAATGGGAGGAAATAGGTAGGAAGGAGAGAAAAAATATATTTATTAATTGAAGAAAATTATTTTAAATAATACCAATAGTTTTTATAATCTAATAATTTATATATTTGCACTAAACACAAGAGTAGCCTTGTAAAAGAATTGTGTTTACATACAAAATATTGAAACTTTTACTAAAGTTTCATGATGGTGCATAAGGGACTCTGGGTTCCTGAAGGTTATGCCAACTTTGGCAGGTTTTATCTTTTTTTTAAGGCTTTTTATTTACAAAACATATGCATGGATAATTTTTCAACACTGACCCTTGCAAAACCTTGTGTTCCAAATTTTTCCCTTTACAAAACTATACATTCTCAGAAAAAGAAAATGACAAAAGAATTGAAGAAAACCAAAAGACTACCAAATTGAAAGATCATGCGTTTTCTGAAACAAGAACACTAAACATGAGAAAGGATATAAAGGAATAATAATAATAATGTGAGGATTATAGGTATTTCAGAAAAACATCATGTAAATGCAAATCTTATATCATCTCTGAGAATTCAAGTAACAAAAATTACCTAGTAATAACAAGAAGAAAATAGTCAAAAGAATCTGTAGAACATTACTAGAAAAAAAAATCCCAAGCAACAGAAATACCATAGTAACATTTCAGAACTACCTCAAAGAATTTCTGTTTACAGTAAGGGGGAAAAGGTTTCTATATCCCAAGGAAAAAGTGGTCTCCAATCAAAGCTTTTCTAGATTAACAGAACCTGTTACATTGCTTTTTAAAACTAATCCTTTGCTTTTTGTGGGCACAGAACTGTTATGCCATCCCCACTGTCTTTCTACCTATTCTTTGTTCTCTCAACCTACTAGAACTATATATCTGTGGCTTACAAAGCCCCAGGGTGATCTAATGAAATATTCAGGAAAACTCAAAAAAGTCACTGTAGTTGAAACTCTTTTCCATTCCCAATTCCACTCTTCTGGAGTCCACCATTTTCTCTCCAATTAGTTTCTTAATTCCTTCTTCTAACTCTGGAGGATTGGTTGAAAAAAGTCTGGAAGAGGATACCACAATACATTGTTGACAAGAGAAGACATGCCACATGAAGCCAGTAGGCAGCAGGACTATGGTCCAGAGAAACTTTTTACCTCTCCACATAAACACGTAGACTATACCTTTGAATATAGGCATACTCCTTCATGAGGGTGTATTAACTAGATTTGGAGCCAGGAGGGCCTGGGCTTGAATTCTAGTTCTGCCACTTACTACTTGTGTGACCTTAGGCAAATTGTTTGTCCTCCACTGACCTCAGTTTCTTGTTTTATTTTTTAATCTGAAATAAGGAAATAGAAAACAGTAGGTGATTCTAAGGTCCTCTCCAGCTCTACATTTGTAATCATTCTTTTGTAAATTGAACTTTTGATGCATAGATGAGATACCACAAATCCCTAAAATATCTCTAAATGATTCCCCAAAATGATATAAGACCCATACAATGTTTCTTCTCTCTACTTAGTTTACATAGTACAGGATGGAAGGAAAAACAAAACAAATTTAAAAAAAAAACCTTTAGGTTCTTCCAACTCTAAATGTATAGAAAGCAATGGATAGAACTTCTGAGGGAGGAGCCAAGATTGTTCCTCAGCATTCTCCTCCAATTAACATTAAAATAATGCCTCAGATCAAATCTTGCCCAAAAGGGAAATAGGAGGGGAAGAAGAAAAAAGAAATAGGAGAATGTATTATAAAAAAGAGGGGCAGATAAAAGCAGTCAGTGGTTAGAAGCCTAAAAGACTAGATTAGGGGCAGGATAAAAGAAAGAGAGAAGAAGAAAATGGGAAAGAGGAAAATGCATAATTAGTAATCTTGCCCATCAAATGGATCATAAAACAACCTCAGCAAAGTTGCAGCATATTAAATAAACCCAAACTGATCATTAGTATTTATATATATGATCAACAAAACTCAACAGGAAGAGATAGAAGGAGAAAATCCATTTAAAATGACTATATAATATAAAATAATTAGGATTCCACCTGTCAAGACAAACCCAGGGATTATAATAACACAATTATAAGACACTTTTCACACAAATAAAAGTGGATCTAAATAATCACAAAAATATTAATTGAGTATGAGTAGGCTGAGCCAATATAATTAAAATGAAAATTATACCTAAGTTAATTTACTTATTCAGTATCATACTAATTAAACTATGAAAGAATTATTTTATAGAGCTAGAAAAATAGTAACAAAATTCAACCAGAGGAACCAAAGATTGGAATTAGCAATTAAACATTTCAAACTTTATTAAAAAGTGGTCATTATCAAAGTAATATGGTAATGGCTAAGAAATAAAGTGATGGTTCAATGGAATAGGGTAGGTACACAATGCACAATAATAAAAGATAAACCCAAAGTAATGAAGTGTTTGATAAACCTAAAGATCTAAACTTTAAAGGTAAGAATTCAACATTTGACAAAAAATTCTGGGAAAACTGGAAAATAATTTAGGAGAAACTAGGCATATGTCAACATTTCTTATCATATGCTGAGATAAAGTCAAAAATGGATAAATGATTTAGACATAAAGGGTAGGATCATAAGTAAATTGGGGGAGCATGGAATAGTTCTCAGATCCATGATTATAGGAAGAATTGATGACCAAACAAGAAATAGCAAGGATTACATGAAGTAAAATAGATCATTTTGATTGCCTGAAATTAAAAGGCTTTTATACAAACAAAACTAACACAACCAAAATTGGAAAGAAACAGGAAACCAGGAACAAATTTTAGAGCAAATTTCTCTGATAAAGGTCTGATTTCTCAAATATATACTGAACCAAATTTATAAGAATATGAGCCATTCCCCAGTTGATAAATGATCAAAGGATATGAAGAGACAGCAAAGTTATTAAAAGCCACATGAAAATTGCTCCAAATAACTATTAATTAGAGAAACACATATTAAAATAATTCTGAAATACCACTTCATACCTACCAAATTCATTAATATCAGAACATGCTAGAGGGGATGTGCAAAAATTGATGGAGTTGTAGAAAACAATTGGGACCTAAGCTCAAAGAGCCATAAAATTGTGCAAATCCTTAGCTTCAACAATAACAAATAGCATGTTATGTATCTCAAAGAGATCACATAAAAACATTTATTTTTTGTGGTGGCAAAGTATTGGAAGATGTCCATCACATGCAGAAGGGCTAAATAAGTTGTGGAATATGATTGTGATGGAATACTATTGTGCTATAAGATTTGCTCAGTAGGATGGTTTCAGAAAAAAAACTTGGAAAGAATTATATAAACTCATGCTATTTCTTTCTCGAACTCATTTTACAGATGAGAAAATTAAGGCAAATATGATTAAGTGACTTGCTCAGGGTCACATAGTTTATAAATGTCTGAGACTGAATTTGAGTTCAGGTTTTTCTGACTACATGATCAGCATTCTATTCATGTAGCTGCTCCTTCAAAAGGGATTATCCTTCCTCTGAAGGAGACAAAGGTGTCTCTGAGACCTGATTGACCCTGGCATTCTTAACATAATTTTATGTACCTAAAGACATATTAGCCTCAGTCATGGGCAGTCAAAGTATTTCAGACTCAATAGATTTTTGGAGACCATGTGAGTCATTATGTCCTTCATCATATGATAACCAAAAGTGTTTCCACATCAAGATGAAAGGGGCTGTGCCCGTTGCTGGGTGAAGGCAAAATAAATTTCCTATTGCAAACTGTTCAGTGATTTGTGAGTCCCTCAATTCATCTTTACATTGAACCTGAACAAAGAGAGTGCTGACATTAGAGTTACTTCCAAAACCCACTACAAACATATTAGTTAACTATTTTGTGACCTGTATATGAGAGTGTTGGCACAAACATAACTTTTTGCATAAGTATCTGTCTATTCACAAATGTTTCTAGCCCATCACGGAGAAGGAGAAATAGCTTGTGTTTGTGTAGTTAAACTTAAGTCACAAAAAAATTTCAGTAAGAAACTGAAAAATAGATCTTTTATTTTGACCTAATTTAAACAGCATCTTTACTTTTGTTTTGTCTCTCCTGCTCTTCTTTCCTACCGACCAAGCTAATCAAAAGAAAAAAAATGAAAAAATAAAAAGATGAGGACAAAAAAACATATAGGCTAATGTTTGTGAAAACTGAAATTAATGACTCAGAACAAAAAAATTCTTTATACATAGAGAGTAAAGGAATTAGTCATCATCTATTGTAACATGAATTTGACAAAACTGGTGCTAATTATAAGAAAAACTAGTTTTTACTATAAATACGCTGTATACTTAATGTCATAGTGAGATTTCTTGGGATATGGTTCAATATAAATTAACTCAGAGTTTTGCTGAATTTGGACAGAGATATCATCTCTCTCTGTTTGTCTCTGTCTCTATCTCTGCCTCTGTCTTTCTCCCCATACCCACTCCTCTCTTTTTCTGTTAGGATGAATGCTCTTCCTTCTTACTGAGTCCATATAACAGCAGTTCTACAAAGGTAGTTCCTTGTGCTTCACCTTATCATGAGACCAAAACTATACAATTATTTTTTTTTTACAATTCTAATTATATTCAAGTTTAATTTCACAAATGCTGACATCCTACTGTGGATCTGGAAATCTTAGTGAATTAGAAAATACATTATGAGATCTTATTCTATGAGAATTTTTTAAATAAAGGAGCTATAGAAAAGGAATGCTCACTTAATAATAGTAAATTTCATTCAAATAAAAAGGTTGTTTGAAAAAAAATGACTATGAAGGGACCCACATGTGCAAAAATGTTTGTAGCAGCCCTTTTTGTAGTGGCTAGGAACTGGAAAATGAATGGATGCCCATCAATTGGAGAATGGCTGAATAAATTATGGTATATGAATGTCATGGAATATTATTGTTCTGTAAGAAACAACCAGCAGGATGATTTCAGAGAGTCCTGCAGAGACTTGCATGAACTGATGCTGAGTGAAATCAGCAGAACCAGGAGATCATTGTACATGGCAACAATAAGACTGTATGATGATCAATTCTGAAGGACATGGTTCTCTTCAATAATGAGATGTTTCAAACCAGTTCCAGTTGTTCAGTGATGAGGAGATCCATATGCACCCAGGGAGAGGCCTGTGGGATCTGAGTCTGGACCACAAAATAGCATTTTCATGCTCTCTCTTGATGTTATGCTTCCATTTTGTTTTCCTTCTCAGGTTTTTTATTTTTATTTTTTTCTCTTCCCTGTACAGCAAGATAACTGTATAAATATGTATACACATATTCGATCTGTCAAATATTTTAACATAATTAGCATGTGTTAGACTTCCTGCCATCTAGGGGAGGGTGTGGGGGGGTAGAAAAGAAAAATTTGTAACAGAAAGCTTTGCAAGGGTCAATGTTGAAAAATTACTTTTGCATATTTTTTGGCAAATAAAAAGCTTTAATAAAAAAAAGAAAAAATGACTGTGCATTGTAATCTTTGAAGACATGAAGATAATAGTGTGAAAAAACAAAGAACACCTCATAAAAAATTGATTAGAAGAAAACTGCCTATACTTAGACTGTAATAAACCTGCAAAATTGGGGAAGGAGTTTACTATACAGTGTTTAAAAGATATTACTGGTACAAACAGCAGAACTGAATTATGATCACTTGTCACCCTATGGTGAATTAAGATTGTTTCCAGGGTTCCATTTTCTATATATGGTAATAATAAAAAGGATAACAACTAGCATTTTTACAGAATGTTAAAGTTTGCAAAGTGCTTTACAAATATTTTGTTTGATCTTGGGAGGTAGGTACTATAATTATCTTCTTTTTTGTAGGTAAGGGAAAAAAGGCAGAGAGAAAGGTTAAGTTACTTGGCCAGGATCATACAGTTAGCAAGTGTGTGAGGCCAGATTTATATTTATGAAGATCCTTGCACCCTGTACTGAAAAGTGAACTTGTTTATTTGACTGCAGGAATCCAAAGGCAAACTTGATAATATTCAGACCCTTTTGAAATTTGTACTATACGAGGCACCAAGCATAAACAACTGAGGGCCCTACTTATTGATTAAAGTAAAATTTACTTTAAGCCTTCCTATCTATACAGTGTTAGTCCAACCTCTTTCTTTTACTTTTGTTGTTAATTTGTCACACAAATATTTGGTTTGGAGTATATTTTAATGATTATATGGGATATTATATATAAATGAGATGTGAAGCTAAAAGATGGGAAAAAAAGAAAAATACTAGAAATTTTTAAAAAGCTGTAACGGGAGTTTAATAGATATAAAGTATTGATGCTTTACATGATTATAGTCCACTTTCCTACAGTTATAAACCCATCCAGAACACATTAATGTAAATGTTAAATTGGAGATAATAATTTTCTGTCTAAATAGAAAGAAATATCTTGTAATTATTATAAATATTAGAATATATGTGAGTGGACATCACTTAGTCTATAAATTGTATTTATTATATTTCTGTGACCTTATTTGAATATTGGATTAACCATTTCTGTTGCAAAATGGTTCATACTGACATACTGGGAACCCATCATGCAAGGGAAATATTGTTAGTGGGCTGTTTGCCAAGGTAATCAGAGTAGTACATTTGAGTGTCAAATCAGCCCAAAGGGATGAATTAGATCAGTCAAAAAGTCAGACACTCAGTCCTGTGAAGGTGACCAATATTTTCCCAAATTATTTGCACACCTTTAGACCTACTTATACATAAGACCTACTTACAATGCCTCTTGGATATTGTGAAATTATGATCTATTAATTGAATACTTGCAAATCTTACCATTTTTCAAGGATCAAACAAGGTTAGATAGAAGTAATTAGACCTGGTACATCTATGAAAACTAAATCTATAATTTTCAGATTGTTAGAGACAAAGCTCAATACTAATATAAACAGGTCTCTCTTTCGACTTGTTTAATAGTTGATAGATCATCAAGTATGTGTAATCAAAACAAGATTACAACTGGCCCTGAAACTATTTCCATCTAAAATTCAACTAAAATTATGAAAAGAATAAAAGAATAGTGATGATGCTATTAATGATAACAATGAGGATAATAATATATCTTTAAGGTGGAAATACTGAAAATGAGATGAAACTTTACATCACTAATAATAACATTCTTATATTTTAAGATTTACAAAGCTCTTTTTTTGCATGCATTACAATGATAAATCATTATCACCATTATCATTCTCAATTAGTTAGTGGTGATGTGATAATCAGAAAAGTTAAGAAGAAACCATGAATTCAGTCTTATATATTTCATTTATGCTTGCTATCCAATAAATGCCCAACCAACAATTTTAACTATAGTTCAGGAAAGAATCACAATGGAGATAATAGGATAATAATGATAATAATAATAATAATAGGAGAAAAATAGAAGTAACAATTAAGCCAGAAGAGCTCTCCTAGAAAAAGAGAGAGGGAGACACACAAAGAGAGCAGAGAATGAGATAGAGAATGCTGAGACAAGTATGACAGAGACAAAGAGAGAGGGAAATAGGGAAAGAATGAGAGAAAGAGATGAAACTAATCCCAATATTAGAGGTTATCTATCAGGTTTTTAATATGAAATTATGCCTTGGGGGATGCAATTTGACTGAACCTATTGAAAAATATCAATGTCTAAAGCAGGGTTACTGTTTCTGGGGGATTGAGAAATGAAAGGAAACTATTCAAATAAATCTTGCCTATAGGAACCTTAAAATAATAGTCCCCTTCTACTATTCATTACTTAGAAAGAGTGAAACAAAATGATGTTGATGTTGTCTTAGAATGGCAGAATAGAGAAATATATAAGTAATTACAATTCCATTCAAGACTCTTTACAGTATGAGGAAATGAGACATGAAAATATGTCATCTAGCTGTGGCAACAGTTTCTGAGTAATAATTTGTTTAAAGGAATTTTGCTGTTCAAACTTTGTGTGGGTGTTTGCTGACAGAGGTTTTTCACTATGTGAACAAGTCCAAGTATTCCTTAATGAGGAAAACAGAGAATTTTGGTTTAGTTCACACAAAAGTTGCTACTAAATTTACTTTAAAACTATAAGTACACTGTTCTCTATACTTCCAAAAATATAAGGCACACCTATCATCAGTTTGGATCTAAGAAGAACTTTATAGATTATTTGCTCCAACCCCCTCATTTTACAGATGAAAAAAACTGATAATTAATTACTTACTCTGGCGGAGTCAATATTCAAACTTCAACTTCTTTGACATAACTCCTGCAGCTCTCCCAGAGTGAGAAACTACTCAGGAGACAGTGGCAATAATCTAGGTGATTAGATGTATGAGTAGACAGAGAAAAGGGAATAGATGTGAGAGATATGAAGGTTGATATGATAAGATCTGATGACTGGATATTTGGGGTGAAGGAAAAAGAGAAATTGAAAATAATGCCAAGATCTGGAAGATTAGAAGGATGTTGAAACCTTTAACAGAAAGAAGTAAGTTTGGAAGAAGAGAGGGTTTAGAGGAAAAGATAATTAGATTAGTTTTGGATATGTTGAATTTGAAATGCTTTTTAATACCTCCAATTTGAAATGTCTCATAGGCAATTGAAGTAGGACTGAAGTTAAAGGGTCTCATTTATGCTTCTCTCTCATTTCTTTCAAAATTCAGAACTTTGGTGAGTGGTTCGTTCACATGAACTTTCAGGAGAAAATTTAAATGGCAATAATTAATCACACTATCTCTTTAGTAGGTCTAAAAGTGTGACTCTTGTGTCTTGAAGTTAAAAGAAACATCTTTCTCTTATAAGGAGGGAAAAATAGTCTTCTCTTATATTGTTCCTTTAGGCTGCTTCACCCCAGTATGTCTTGAATTTGTGCTATATAATGAGCATTGGGATAAAGCTAATTAAGACTCCTCTGGCCTTCTTATATACAGTCCTGATGTTCACATAGATCAAGCTGTGATATCAGAGGAATAATTAATTTTATAGATCGTGAGCTGTGGTTGAAGTGGTAAGTAGACCAATTCCATTTAGTTCTGGTGTGTCCAGACAGCATGGAACTGTGATTGCTATGAAGTTGTAAGATTTGTCTTTCTTGTTTTTATTTTAAAAATTTAAAGACTTTAAAAAAAAGCTTTTTTTGGATTTATATTAAAACTGGCAGCATTGGGAGGACATTTTCTTAAACAGAGTTATGACAAATGAGGAAATTTGCATATTCTAACATTGGTTTGAACCTCTATTTTTTATTTTAATAGTATTTTATTTTTCCAAATACATGCAAAGATTATTTTCAACATTCACCTTTTGCAAAATCTTATTTCCAAATTTTTCTCCCTCTTCTCTCTCCCTCCTTCCCTAAGACAGCAAGCAATCTGATATATTAAACTTGTGCAATTCTTTTAAACATATTTCCATATTCATCAAGCTGCACCAAAAAAAAAAAAACCAGGGGGAAAACACAAGAAAAGGGAAAAAACAAGCAAATAAACAACAAAAAAGGTGAAAATATTACGTTTTGATCCACATTCAGTCTCAATGGTTGTCTCTCTGAATGTGAATGACACTTTGCATCACAAGGTTATTGAAATTGTCTTGAATCACCTTAAAGAGCCAAGTCCATCATAGTTGATTATCACATAATCTTGTTGTTACTGTATACAATTTCCTCTTGATTATGATAACTCCACTTAGCATTAGTTCATGTCTTTTCAGCAAAGCCCCATTCTTAAACAAGTCAATGACAAGAGCAAAAGGTACCACTTTAAAAGTTATAAAAGAGATATCTTCCAAACATGTCCAAAATTGATTTCAACTGCATTTTCCTTTCTTTTTAAAAAATAGAAACAAACTCTTTAACTATAAAATTTATATTTATCACTTTATAAATCATTTTTCTTATAACAATCCTATGAGGTAAATATTGCAAGTATTATTTTCACTTTATAGATGAGACTTAAAGAGGTCAAGTGACTTGTGTACCTAGTAAATATCGAGATACTATTTGACACCAGGTTTTTTGATGTCATATCTAGCACTCTTTGCTTATCATGTAATCTAATACTTGGAATTAGAAAGAGCCTTAGGAGCCATTTAATACAATCCTCTCACTTTACAGATGAAGCAAGTTCAGGATGTTAAATAATTTGTCCAAAGTTACACAGCTAATAAAGTTGCAAAGCCAAGTCTTAAAAAGGGTCACCAAGTCCAATACTCTATTGTTTTCCCACTGGTTTTATAGCCAGTAATAATTCTCATGACTTCATATACAAATATATAAATGTAAAAGTCATGTTAGTATACAACTTTTTCCTCCAACCTAATACAGGTTCACTGCTGAAAGGTCTCATCATTTCTGTCAACTCATCACCCTGAAAAGTAGAGCATGCCAGGAATGTAACTGGGTAAGGATGGTACTTGTCATAGGTTGGACCTGATTGGTTCCCTTAGACCAGACTGTGATTATATGAGAAAGAAAAATTAAAAAGTGATATCTGGAAAGTTCTCTTGAAGAGAGCCATTGAGAAAATGCTGTAGAACTACAAGTCACTGTTAGGTTGAGGATTGAGACCCTGATTTAGAAGTATTAGGTCAATACCATTATCAACAATGTTCAAGGGATAATTGTCTTAATGTAAAGTTGTGGTCTAAGAATTAGGCAAAAAGGTCTAGGACTGGGAAAGAAACACTGTGAGTGTTTCCATAGCAACTCCATGCGAGCTCAGCACAATTTACAATTCTTGGCTTCCTCTAGGCATGTGTGTCTCTCCCCATCCCAACCCCTGCCTTTCACTTTTTCTCCAATTAGGTAAAGCTGGGAAGCTTTTGGCTATTGCTGACAGCTTTCTACACTGAAGAAACAGCCATCTCTAAACATCATTAGCTCCCTCCAGCATACTCCCCTAAGCCTGAAGAATAATGGAATCCAACAGTTACAAAAAGAAGGAAGCAAACATTTATTAAGTACCAGCTCTGTATGGGGCAATATACTAAGCAATTAATAAATATTTGAACTCAGATTTTCTTGACTCCAAATCCAGAGCTCCTTCACTAGCTGCATCATTCAGAAGGCAACAGAAAGCTCATGAGGGACATGAGAAGGGTCAAAGCTATTTTCAATGAAGAACTCAAAGGGACAAGCAATGTAAAAGATGTCATTGGGAATATGCAGATGAGCAAATTATATAGAGAGGAAGAAGAGATGAGTAGCCTATATGCTACATTGGTAAATACATGAGGTGAACAGAGTAAGAGGACAGTCTTTAGCATAAAATAATATGAATGAAGAGCTTCACTTTTTTTTTGGCTGAGACAGTTAGGGTTAAGTGACTTGTCCAAGATCATACAGCTAGGATGTGTTAAGTCTATGAGGCCAGATTTGAACTCAGGTCCTCCTGACTTCAGGGCTGGTGCTCTATCCGCTGTTCCATCTAGCTGCCTCTAGCTTCACAATTTTTAAAGAGTTATACAAATGGCCTAGTTAACACAATAGTACTATCTGCAATTCAAATTTTGTAGGATATTTCCTATAAAAGCAGAAGAAAGTGAACAGGAAGAGAAACATCTTCACAGGCAGAAGCATCTTTTAGCTAAAGAACATAAAGAGGCATTCATAGATATTTTTATGAATGCCATATTTATATGGAAAATACAAAAATGTACTTGGAAAACTTTAGAATTCTTTGTTTTCACTCTACTCTCTATCAACTTCTCTGAAAGATCCTTAAATCTTAAAACATATATGTTGAGGTTTTGCTTTTAAAGGCTTTAATTAAGACACCAAAGTTGTGCTTTCCCAAATGTTTTGTGCCTTACTTTTATTTTCTTCTTGCTGAGCAATCTATCATTACTTTGTTGAGATGACCACAGACTATACAAAGCACAAATTCAGCACAGATGCTTCACAGTTAATATTACTAGCAAGCTGAACTTTTAGCTAGTAATTTGAATATTGCAACCACATATCACTTTTACATTAATTTTCCCCATGTATTTTTAACTATGTTTTGTACCAGACAGTTGGAGTTTTTAATTACTGACTGTCTCTAAACTTAAGCTTCAATTTATCGTTGTGATAGATGTGTTGTTAACTGACTCACTACAACTTCTAATTAATTAGCTGACAAAAATAAAGATAGTCCACCTACTTGCACCAGCATTGCTCTGCACCAACCACAAGGGAATGTATTGCATAACATTCCTGAGAAAAGTCTGTGGGACAAACAGATGGGAGATTCGTTTTTATTCCTCAGGCTAAATCATAAAGGAAAACCAAGTGTTTTCTTTGTAGTAGGAAAATAACATTGTCTTCCTTAAATCTGTGGATTCAATGCCTGACTCACTGGAGTGTCCTGAATATTCTTAATATGCCCAATAAAATATAATATGCTATTAACACAAGCAAGCTCTGAAGTAATCTAAGTGTCAAAGGTTTAACTCTAGTGTCTTGGGTGGATTCCAGTTTGTTTAATTACATCTTCCCCTTTCTGAACCCTACTCCCCCTCTCACTATGGTGGTTTTAATTAAAGATTCTCTCATTCCTTCCTGAAGACAAACAAAAAACCTTCTACCTGTATTGTGAAGGAAGTGTTACATCCAGTCCAGTGGGGCCTAATTTTCAAAATAGGTTTAAATCCTTAATCAGTTTTATAGCATATGTTAAGACCAAGAGAGGTATTAGGGATATCTGAGATGCTATGTCAGTATTTCAATGGTTCTGCAGAGTGGCAAATAAATGGGAAAGACATATTGTGAATTTATTTTCCCCAGATCCTATATCAATTTATATAGTATTTCTAGATTTAAACTACATTCCAGTAAATAGAAAGATCAACAAATTCCCTCTCCTAAGTTGAACAGTTTCATCACTATATATATATATATATATATATATATATATATATATATATATATTTATGCATATATACACATATACATATATATAATATATATTTAACTTATTATGTCACAAATATCAGGCACACCAATATAATTATCTTAATTATAGTTACAAACCTCACTTAAAGTAAATAATTTACACAAATAGAACTTGCAAAAAAATTCACCTTGTTTCAAAAGATAACTGATTTTCCAAAAGGATTTACTATGTTATTTTTTTAAGTGAATGTCTTTAGTATATTATTCAATTTTTCAATTATGACATCTGATAAATCAATTGACATATACTTTTACAGGTAGATACATCTATTTCATTTAGCAAGGGATGTGTCCATATGACAGGTTTTGTAATTTCTTAAGATTTTTCCTTTCCATGGAATCCCTTGCCTGCAATGACCACTTTATATCTAAAGGGCTTTGATATTTTTAAATAACATTTTTGTTCAAGAACAAACAGTAAACACGCAAATTTTTTCAACTAATTTTTAGTAAAGCTAGATTTCATTAGATCATCAGTTAACTAAGGTGTTATCTTTCAAATTGTGGTGGTGAAATAATATAAAACTGTGCCTAATCTTTCAACTGGCCAGGTATCACTAATTATCTGTCCACCTTAGCCAAAGATGAGGGATATGCAGCTTTGTCTCTGACAACTATAATTCAATTCTTGTTCTAAAGTTGCAGGGAAGATATTCCAAGATTATATTCAAAGAGAATTCTGCAATTAAAGCTATAACTTGTGTATATATTATGATGCCTGAAAAGTCCAAGACATATAAATTCTAGGTAATTAACAATTATTTTGATTAATTATGGTTAGTAAATAATTAACAAAATATGGTCAGTGGCTATGAATTTTGTGGGCCACAGAAAGCTTAAATATGCTTAGATGAATAGGTTTTCCTAAAAGTGGAAATCAATTCTCATTGGTTATCAATTAAACAAGAGAATGTATATTATAATGAGAGGTAAATCTACTCTAATAAGGGGCTGGGAGACGTCACTTTGATTATGTCAGTCTTACTCATCTACATAGACTACTCCTACTTTGGATAAACCAGACATCCAAGCCACTTATGTCCCCAGTGTGGGTTATGCTCAAGGTTGAGGAAAATGTTAACTCAATCTCATCTATCAGCAATATTTTTCATTAGGACTGGACTTTGAGTGAGGAAATAGGAAAAATCCTGGATCCCACAATATTAATTGATTATTGATATAAGATAAAAACAATCATTTCATTCAATGTACAGTAATGCTTTGAAAAGCTAAAGCTAAATTTATCTTGGGTTAGAGAAAATAATCTCAATACTTGTCTATGAGAACACATTTTCTAATCAGATTTGCACTAATTCAGGGAACTTTTTTTCTTCTAGAAGATGATCTAACTACTTAAGGCCTGCCACTCTTGGATTTAATTTTAGTTGAGAAAAAAAGCTGCATTAATTTAAAATCCAATTAAAATTACTTTCAAATAGTACAGGAATCTCAATACATTGGTTAAGGAATTCATGAACCAGCACATTTGCAAACTAAGGTCTATCAAACTGGATTCATTTGTGCGCTTACCAATTTACAATGTCAGTGGCTTTTCAGCCTGAAGATTTCACAGATCTCAAGGGAATAACTATAAAAAAGAATGTTACCATCTTATCTGAATCTTTTTTTTTCTGAAAGATGTGCTTAGTTTTCAGCTATTAAGCTAATTGTCTTTATCATTTAGGATTGAAACAGCCTACTCTCTATCTTTTAAGGACTATTAAAGGGATACTATACTTGCAAGTATCAAAAAAGCAAAAATTTCAACATTACTCTTAACAGATACCTCAGGGGTTTCCTGGAGTTTCTCCAACTTGAGAATAGAAGATTTGGGGAAGTAGTTGGAGAGGAAAAAGTTCAATGAGTAAATCGCATAGTTATTTTAAAAATATTTTATATTCCCTCAATTACAATAAAAAATTTTAACATAAGTTTTTTTAAATTTTGAGTTCCAAATTCTCTACCTCTCCACCCTTCCCTCCCTGACGGTAAGCAATCAGATATAGATTTTACATATATTATCATGTAAAACATTTTATATTAGTAACTTTGTGGCAGAAACAGAGACAGACATATAGGCAGAGGCAGAGAAGAGACACAGAGAGAGGCAGGGGGGAGGGAGGCAGGAAGGCAGGAAAGAAGGAAGGAAGGAAAGAAAGAAGGAAGGAATAAAGGAAAGAAAGAAGAAAGAAAGGAAAGAAAGAAAGAAGGAAAGAAGAAAGGAAGCAAGGAAGGGAGAGAGGGAGGGAGGGAAGGGAGAGAAGGAGGGAGGGAGGAAAGAAAGGAAAGAAAAGAAAAGATGGAAGGAAGGAAAAAGGAAGGAGGGAAGGAAGAGAGGAAGGAATAAAGGAAGGAGGAAAGAAAGGGAGGGTGGTGAAGGAAGGAAGGCAGGAAAGAAGGCAGGCAAGCAGGAAGGAAGGAAGGAAGAAAAGAAGGAAGGAAGGAAGGAAAGGATAGTGGTAGTAAAGAAGAGAAAAATAGTATGCTTCAGTCTTCAGACTTTTTTTCAGTTCTTTCTCTTGAGGCAGATAGCATTTTTCATCATAAATCAAAATTGTCTAGTTATCATATACTGTAAGTGAGATATATCCAAGATTTCACCAACCATCTTCATCTTTAGTTGTGAAATAGCTCAACAATCACTAACTGATGTGAGTTCTATAGATGGTCCTTATTTAACAACTTACAGATTTAAATATCATATTAGAATAGATCACTGAATGGCTGATCTCATCTCTTCTTAGTTCAGTGTACAGAACAACTGTATGCCCAAATTATTGAATCTATAAGCTTCGTTGATTATGTAGTTTTGCAATAAATTCAACATGTGATTTTATGATAAATTCATTAGTATTCAGAGTTCTTGAAATCTAGCCCTAACCTGGCTTTCTGGATTTTTCTCATAACATTCTTGGGGAATCATTTCTTTATCTATAAACTAGGAGCTAAAACTTTTATCCTACTTTCCTAAAGTTGTTGTGATAATCAAATGTCCAGTACTGTGGAAACTGTGTGATAATCAAAAACTAAGAAGAAAAGGAAGTGAACAGGCAGAAGTGAGTCAAGGTCTAGTGGCAAAAGATTGTTTTCTTCTCTGTGCAATGAAAAAGGAAAGAAAGAAGACCCTGGAACATCTGGGAGTAAGTTAGGTGTTTTCTGGAAGGTGAGGCAGACATTCCTATTTAAAGGGATGATAATTCACATTCACAGCTGTAATCAGATGAGAGATTAACTGATAAGTATCAGTGAAAGAAATGAGGAGCACTCTTATAGTTGATTCATTGCTGAGGAGTAAAGAGCCAGTTTACTCCTAGTCCTGCTAATAATAGAGGTATATGCTACTCACTTTTGGTGACTTATTTCAGTATTGCAGAATGCAAAATGAATATATAAAGAGCAAGTGTTTATTGAACACTTACTATGTGCTATACACTGTGCTAAGTGACATAAACAAAAAAAGTATGACAATCTGTGATTCCCAGGTTGCAAAGACAAATCAAATGATTCTGTACAAAGGAGAATAAAATTTTTTTTCAGATATTGTAAAGTTTGGGGCAAGAAATTAAAGACCTTTGCAGCACAATTAGTATTTTCATTACTGCTGCCCAGCAAAACCACCAGATTCATATGAGGAAAACATATTTGGAAAGTAAAAAGATGGTTAAATTTGTGTCTGAGAAGATGTGTATTGCCAGGCATTGAATTAAAAAAGAACAATGGAAAAATTTCTAATTGTGGATAGTGTGCCTAAGGAAGGCAGGTAAGAGTGTATTGGGCTAATTTTCTTACAAATTTAATTAAAGGGGCTTTAAAAAGAAAAAAAAAAGAGGGAAAGAAAACTGACAATAAAAATCCACTGAGGTCAGTTAGGTGGCCCAGTAAGTAGAGTGCCAGGTCTGGAGTCAGGAAGGCTCATCTTCCTGAGTTCAAATCTATCCTCAGATATTTATTAACTGTGTGATACAGGAAAAGTTACTTCACCCTCTTTTCTACAGTTTCGTAATCTGTAAAAATGAGCAGAAGATGGAAATGGCAAACCATTCTAGTATCTTTGCCAAGAAAACCCTAAATTGGGTCACACAAAGTTAGAAAAGGCTGAAAACAATGGAACAACATCTAATAAACTGTACCATAATGAGTGGCTGCATTGTAGAAAGAATAGCAGTTGAGGCATTTGGAATTTCTTAAAAGATAATATCCAAGAAAGGAACCAGTAATAAATTTCATATCCTCAGATGTTTATATACAAAAGCACAAAGTATAATTATTAAGGAATATGAAATAGTGATCCTATTAGAACTGGCTCTCAGAAAATTAATAATATAACATTTTCTCTATCACCTTCTGAAGTACAACCAATAAAACAATAAATCAAGCCCTAATAGCATTTGACTATTTTCATGGTATAATACTCACACTAAACATTTAACAAGTAGTTCATTTAAGCCTGTAGTAGCTACCTCAGCACACCCCTGGAAGCAAATCATTTTACATTGCACAGATGTACTTATGAGAAAAATCAAAGAACTGGAGGGGAAAAACATGGAAAATATTTGGGCAAGCATATAGTAAATAAAAATAGAAGCAATGTTGTCAATAAAATATACTACAGACTATCTGAACAGAAAGAGGAAATAGATGAGGGGATCTAGGAAATAGACCACAAGCATGAGAAAGAAGAGTAATATAATATTACTGGGGGATTTCAACCTTGTGGATATCTGCTGGAGTTCTCTGCCCAAAAGTGAAGCAGATAATAAAGTTACTTGCCTTAATGATAATATTATCTTTAAAAAAAGAGAGAAACCAATGAGGGAAATGCCTATTATCAAACTGATTATCAATAATAAAGAATGTTTTGTTGAATTAGAATATGATGAGATCTTTGGGTTAGTGCTCTTTGAAAGATAATGAAAAACTCAAGTCATATCACAGGACTAAGGATGAGAAAATGTTGACCTGAATTTCAAAAAAAGAAGAGAAAAAAGAAAACAAATCAAAGATGTATATTTGACTTTAAATTCTGGCAAAGTTTTAGAACACGCAGTAAAGAGTTATAGAACAAAAACCCAGGTAAATTAAAGCCAGAATGACTTCATCAAAAATATGTCATTACAAGCAAATGCAATCTACTGAAGAAGTAAATGTGGTAAATTCTAAGAGAAATATTCAATCCAACAAAAATTTATTTTAAAAAACTACCATATTCAGGCATCGTGCTAAGTGATAGGGATTGAAAAACAAAAATGAAATCACCATAGTTTCCCTAGATTTTAGCAAAACATTTTGATAAAGTGTAACTGAGTAATCCCAGTGACTTTCCCTTCAGGCAGAAAGGACAGCTCTGAACAGCAGGACAGTAATAGAAAGAAACCCTTGTGTTTTATCATTCAGACTGTACTAGAAATTGGTTTAGGTATGGGTCTAGTAAGTAAGACCTCTTCTTATTTAGGGCAGAGTTCTGTTCTTTCACTGTTGTATTATTATTTTTTAAAAACTCATTAGTTTCTGGAAATGTACAGATAGGAGTTATTGACTAAGGGTCTTACCACATCCTCTATCTCCCATTCTTCTACCTACCTAAGCAAAGAGAAAAGAATTTTGTCCTGCCTTTAAAATCCTAAGGGTAGAAATGAGGAAATTTTTCTTCCTTTCATTGCTATTTTCCCATCTGTACTACCAACCTTGCCAGATACCACCACCTGCTGGTTTGTATCACAAAATACAAAAGAATCTTAATGAATGCTTTTGAATAACACTAGCATCAATATTCACATTGCCCTTTAAAGTCTACAAAATTCTTTATAGATATCATCTCAATTTATTCACACAGTAGCTTTGAAAAGTAGGTAATATAATTATCTATATTTTAAAGATGAGGAAGCTGAGGCATGAGGAGGTCAAGTGACTTGTATGAGATCACACAATTAATACTTGAGGCTGGATTTGAATTTAAGTCTTTTCTGACTCTATGTCCAGCAATTTGTTCACTGTATCACTTATCTGCCTTAAGATAGAGGGATAATAGTATTAAACAGGATGGCTGGTAATGTTTTGATGTTAAATTGAAATTAGTTTCCAGTAGAGTGTCTGAATATGTTCTTAGTTGATTGCTATTTAACATTTTTATCAATGCCTTGAATAAAGGCATAGATAATATACTTTTAAAATTTTCAAATGACAAAACTTGGATGAGTCACAATTCTGCCAGTCTAAAACATTGGGTTGAATGGTATAAGGTGAAAATATATAGGGATCAATATAAAACCTTAAATAGACTTAGAAATCAATTTCATTAATTATGAGATATTTGTACTCAGTATTTGAAAAACTGTTTCCTGGGAGGGGAAGGTATAATAGTTTTTTTATATTAGTGGATTTGATATAAAGAAATATTTCTTACCAAATAGAATTATCCAAAAATGAAATAGGAGGTAGTGAGTCCACTCTCATTAGAACAAGAGCTTAATGACCACTGCTATGATATGTTTTAGATGAGGTATGCTTTTTCAAGAATCGATTGGACTAGCAGAGAGGATTCTGGGAAGATAGTAAAGTGGGTTAGAAAATTCTGACCTCTCAGTTTCCTCCACAAACAAAACAAAACTGTAATTCAAGGTGAACATAAACAGGCTGAAAACAAATGGAAGTTGGGGCAGAACAGTGGTCCTCCTGGGATAATAAGAGAAGAGCCAAATAAAGATACCAGGATAGAGATTTGGCCAGGGTAAAATATAAACACCTTTAGGCTAGTTTTGCAGAAACAACAAGAAGGGACGCTATGGAGATATCTGGATTGGGAGATAGTCTTGGCTCCAGCCATGGAACTTTCACTTCTCTGACTGTATGGGGTGGTGGGTGTCTTGAATAGGAAAAATTGAGAGATTTTTTTTCTGATAAGGAATATTAAGCCCAGCTAAAGAAATGTGACCCTGGGTAAGAAGGAACCATCACATGCCTGGTGAGTGCAGAAGCAGTGAAGCAGGAATGCTGCTGGCTGCTTAGAGAAGAGCAGAGTTCAGTTTTTGGTTCAAGGCCAGAGTGTAGAAATGAAGAATGACAAGAGGTCAGAGGCTCCATCAATATCCTACCACCACCACCACAAGATAAGAGATGATTACAATAATAAGCTCTTATTTAAAAAAAAGCAAGCAAAGGAGAAAAAAATCAGAAAAAGTTATGGGAACATTGAAAACTCTGGTGACTCTACAAAGGAGGATATTGAAGTTAAAAAAAAAAAGGCTCTCTTATCCCAAAAAGTAACATTAAGTGATTACCTGCACAAAAAGAATTCATAAAATGAAAAAAAAAAGACTTTAAAAATCAAATGAGAGAGATTGAGGAAAAACTAAACAGGAAGAGGATGAGGACAAGAAAGAGGAGGAAGAAGAAGAGAAGGAAGAGGAGATGATGAAGAACTATCCCAAAAAAAAAAAAAAAACCCAGGAAGAATATTTAAAAAAATATATCAACCAGGAGGAAATCTAGAATCTTAAGGAAGAAAGAGATTTTTTGAAAATTGGAATTGGGTAAGGGGAAGCCAGTGACATTATAAGAGGTTAAGAAATAATAAAACACATTATAAATAATGAAAAATAGGGAAAAAGTGCATTGCAGAGAACAAAAAAAAATACAAGGAAGCAAAGAAAAGATGGATGACTATATATTGCTATAATGAACTAGAAATTTATTGTTACATTGTTTATTGTTACATATTTTGAATCTTCTCTTTTGTTCTGCTGTGCACATGTTTTTTTCTGCTTTTTTTCCTGTTTTGTATTTAATTTTAAAATAAATACATTTTTTAAAAAGGATGGGTTGAATTAGAAGATCTTATCCAATTCTGACATTCTATGATTCTGTGAAATTTTTGGTATATAAAAAAATCAATAAAAAAATGTACAAAGTATGGGCAACAAGTAAGATGTGCTCAAGATTCTAACACAAGGAAGCAAATAATATTTCACAGGTTGAGGTTTGATAGGATAAAAGCCAGGATTGGAATATTTACAAAACACAAGACTGAGGACTAAAGCCCCTCCCAAATCTGGAATGTTATACTTTGTACCTTGTCACTATTCTTGCATGAGTTCATTTGCAAATTCAAGAAACTGGCAATGTTTGTCCTTACCTTTTTTAGGCCCACTAACTGACATGGGTGAAAGTCAAGACTGAGCATTTAAAAATGGAATTAAGTCTGCCAAGACAGACCATCTCCATTGAGTAGTCTGAGTGAAGATGAGAGTTCAGTGCATAATGGCTGGGACACTTATCCAGAGGTGGCAGACCCCAAAGAACAAATTCTTCAATAGTTCTAGCTTAAGTGATTTGTCCAAGGTCACACAGCTAATAAGCATCTGAGGCCAGGTCTGAATTTAGGGAGATGAATATTCCAGAATTCCAGTTCTGGTATTCTATCTCCTGTAATTCCTAGATCCAAGAGCACCATGAACGCACACACACACACACACACACACACACACACACACACACACATAAAATTTATATGGGGAAATTACATAGCAGAACCTTAGATCAAGAAGTCAACTGAGCTAAAAAGAATGGTTCATGCAATCTGGAGCAAGTCCAAGATACCCAACAGATCTACTCCTCTAGTAGAAATCATGTACTAGAGGACATCACAAGGAAAGAAATCCCTTTAGCACCAGAAGTGAAATCGGCCTTTGGCCACAGATGTTCCCCATCTATATGTCTTTTCACAACACCGTCACTGGTAGTGTGTATATTTTCAGCAGATTGCTGAAAATTAAGGGGGTAGGGAGTATACCTGGTAAATGCCTTCTTCCTACTGTTCATGTTATCTTTATTTTATATCTTAGTAAATTACATCACATCTTACTAGATATTTTTGTTTTGACAAATTAGAAAACTATTGCAAAAGCCCGGGAGAGCTATCATAAGTCTCTAGATTAGTGTAGTTGTGTTGTGAGTGGAGAGAAGCAGACAGATTCATAGACTGGACTTCACAACTTAACTGAATATGAGGGGAGAGAAAGATTGAAGATGGCCCTGAGTTTGGGAACCTGAGTCAATTATCTCCAATTATATCTTTATTTCTGTAGAGTATTTTGTAGTTGTATTTGCTTTAATTAAGAGATTATCCTTATATCAGAGAAACTTCTTTTCCTTCCCCAAAGGGTTATTCTTATAGGGATCCTACTGCCTGAATAAAACTAGTGAAGTCTGACTCACTTGGCAGACCCCAAGGCACCTAAGTATGCTTATTTTTACTTGAACAATTTGGATAATTGTCTCAATTCTGCACTAGCACTTGATAAGAAAACAGTAATAGGAAAAAAGAAGCCATTTGTAATCTTTTAAATAGAACTGGTGTTTTTGCCTCCTGGTGAGTGGGACTCATGCTTAGAGTTTGATAAATCTGATTGGAATGGAGGGAAAACAACAAATAGCTGCTTTGGGAATCTGCCAAGTTGCTGAAGCTATTTTGTTGCTAATATGTCTCATTTCATTTAACATGTTTCTAAGCCTCCTTCACTTTGTAATGTAAATGCATCAATGTAACTGATAAATTTCCTAAGTCTATATTCAACTAATATATTAGAATGGAAGGCTGACCAGAGAACCATCTGGATCTACCATTTTATTGTATCTTATAGGGTCTCAAGGTCATCACAATAAATATCAATTCTCCTGATTTAAGACCAGAGATATATGTATACAATATGGAAGATGGCCTTAATGTGTACTGATCCAAGGGAAAAACCTTGGATTTGCTCTTCTGATGAAATCCCTATGTCCTCAATAAAGAGACAGATATTCATCTGGGAATCCAAGCTGATCTATCAGAGATTCTCAGCTTCAGGTTACTGAGGTCTTTACTTGGGAGGGACTCAGAGATAAATGCATTTGTTCCAGGTGTGCCTTATCCCTATGATAGATCTGTGGAATTGTCAAAGATATGTGAGAATTAAGTAGGGTTGCATCTGATTACTCATTATTCACTCACCCAAGCAGCTTCAAGTCCTCAGTGTTTATACTGACAAGCTATGAAAGCTAATACCTCTGTTCCTCCACTGAAACAATTCTCAATCATCTCAAAATTCAAAAGATTGGTACTATCATCAATTTGTATTCTCCCTGTGTCTTATGGTTGGCAAATATCCTCCTATTCTTTTTAATCCTTTAATTCAGAATCCCTTTGATTGAAAAAGAACACTCTTACTTCCTAGTGCTACTCTGCATATTTTCATACCTAATATCATAGGATCATAAATTTAGAGCTAAGAGAATTTAGAAGTCATATAGCCCAATAACTCATTTAAACAAATTCAGGACCCATGAAGTGACTTATCTAGGGTCACTCAGCTGAAGTAACAAGGCTGGGATTAAAATGAAAGTCCTTTGCTGGAAAAAAAAATCTTAATTTTATGTAATCCAAGTAAACTATTTTATCTTTTGTGATATATTCTTCATTTAGGATTCTTCTGATAGCCATATTTATGAAAGTTACCATCTATTCTCTGTTAGTTTCTTTTTATGCAAAGGTTATATAACTACTATGTGTATATTGTGGTACATGATAGAAAGAGTGATCTAAACCTATTTTTTTTTTTTGGCAAATTGTTTTCCAGTTTTCCCATCAGTTCTTGAAACAGTAATTCCTTCAAATCTAAACACTTGGCTTTTTTTGTTTTGAACAATTGACTACTGCATGTGTTTGCTTTTCTAATTTGTCTATTTCATTCCACTGATCTGATTTTTCATTTTAAACTTACCAAGTTGTTTGAATGAACACTGCTTTGTGATACAATTTATATTCTAAGAATGAGAGGTATCCTTTGCAACTACATCTCCTCCCCATTACTTCCTTCGAAAATCTTGACATTTTATTTCTCCTATTGACTTTTAAAATTATTTTTAATAGATATATAAAGTGATCCTTTGGAATTTTAATAGTTTATTGTTTATCATATATTATATTTAATATCACATTATATCATATGATATTGTTTATAATTAACTGAATATTAATTGTGTTATTAGTTAATATGATTATATAACATAAATTGATTATATAACAGTTATATGGCATTATTGTATGGTTATTATACTATGAAACATTAGTTGTCATTTAATATTACATATATACATATACATATGCATATATATATATATATATATTTTTTTTTTTTTTTTGCTGAGGCAATTGGGGTTAAGTGACTTGCCCAGGGTCACACAGCTGGGAAGTACCAAGAGTTTGAGGTAAGATTTGAACTCAGGTCCTCCTGACTTCAGGGTGGGCACTCTATCCATCTAGCTGCCCCAATAAATTGTTAAGTAGCTTTATGATTTTAATTTATTATTTCACCATCTTTTTTTTATTATATTGGCATGGCTTATACATGATATGATAGAATCATTAGCTATTAGGATCTATTCTACACTCCTTAACCTCAGGTAAGTTAGGCAAGCTCTTTTCATAAAAGGCAAAAAGGCTATCCACAAGGCTTTATTGACCCAAGAGGCTAAGGCAAGATGAATCTTTAGTAAAGTCCTTTTCTATTGGATGCTGCCCACAATGATCTGGCTTCCTGATTACCTGAGGGTTTTTTCCTCCTCATCAGTCTTGGAGCAAAGGAAGAAGCGCATAATCAATTCTTTTTTTTCTCTCTTTTATTTTTCCAAATATATGTAAAGATAGTTTTCAATCCTCTTCTTTGTTTCATAGCTTCACTGGCTTCCTTCAAGACAGTTCAATTCCTAACTTCTGGAGGAGGGCTCCTTTCTTGATCCTCCTATCTATTATTACTCTTTCCTCTGGCTTTACTTTTCATGTAATTTATGTATTGTAACATATATAACACATGCATACAACATATATACAAATAGATTTATATTGTATATATATTTAATTATTTACGTTTCATCCCATTAGAACCTGAGCTCCTTGATCAGGAAGTATAGGATCTAAATATTCCAATCTTATAAAGGGAAATTAAGCTAGTTAGTTTTTCCTTTTCTCTTTCCTTGTATTTTGAGTGCTTAACACAATAGCTGATATATCACAAGTTCTTAGTAAATATTTGTTGACTGACAATGACTTTTATTCCTAGTAATTTTTGTGTTTTTTAAGCTTAGGTAGATGGTATATTTAGCTTTTTTCTGCATGTGTTACTATAATAAAGGAATTATTATTTTTGACATTAGTATACTTTAATATATTTATGTTTCTACTGAAGTTAAGCCATTCTTGAATCCTGGCATAAATTCAATCTGAATAGTTTTTTGAATATATCCCTTTGCTAACATTAAAAATTTTTTTTTTGTATCTACATACACTAGGGATGTTAGTCTATAATTTTCTTTTTCGTTGTTTTTCATGATTTGAGTTTAGAGACCATATGTGCCTCACAAAAGGAATTATCTTTATTTTTTAAACAGTGTAGCATACAGGTTAATTTTTCTTTAAATGTTAAATGTTAAAACAAAATATACTTTTACATTCATCTCTACCCAGGGATTTCCCCCACCCTCTTAATTATTCTTTTTATGGCATGCTTAATTTCCCTTTCCGAGATTGAGATGTTCAGATTCTGCATTGCCTGATCTACTAATCTCTTTGTTTCATATTTCTGTAAAAATTCATCCCTTTAATTTGAGTTTTCACTTTTGTTTACATACTACTAGATAGAGTAGTTTCATATAATTTTATTTCCATTCCACTCATTATTTTTTCCTTCTGTTTTTGTTGTTGTTGTTTTTTGTTTTTGAGGTAATTTGACTTTTCTTTTAATTGGCTAGTGATCTAGCTAACAGATATTTCTATCCTTAAGCTATACTACACATAATCATTTTCTATAAGGAAAATTCATAGAACAAAAGACAAGTAGAGTGTTCTCCCCAACCCACCCCCAGCCTTTTAAATACCCTTTCTTCTTCCAGAAGGAGTCATATTCTTATCCCAATCCTGTATTTGACACAGAGAAGAAAGTAACTAACTCTTGTTTAAGCCATTATGAAAACCCTACAAAACCCTACAGTGAGTTTTGCCAGAAAAATTCTACTGGCAATGCATTGTTCTAAGGTGCTACTTTTGTTTTTGTTCTCAAAATACTCTACACCCACATTCAAATGAATGAGTAGATTAAAAACAAGAATTTAAAAAAAAACCTGGATAAAGCTGCTGAGTGATTATCTGCCTGCACCTCAGATACCAAAGCAATGCTCAGAGCAAACACAGTGGTTTTTGACTTGACTGATAAAATGAAGTCAGATGCAGTAATTATGAGTGATATTTCACCAATTAGTGTGAGAAGCATAAAATAAAATTTGCTGAATTTGAGGTGAAAACAAGGGAAAAATTATAAGCTGCCAAGAAAAAAAAACCTATTAGATTTTTTAAAATGAAATCATGAAACATGAAAGAAATAAATTATATATATGTATATATGCACATATGTACATATATATAAAACACACACAAATCTCAAAAGAACTTAACTATAAATGATCTAAACATAAAGTTGATTTTGTGAAATAGAGTAAATGCTAATAAGTTTTTAAAGGAAGAGCAGCAATCATTGTCTATTTCAAGCTTCTTAAAGCTTCTTCTAAGCATTTATGCCCCTTAAGTAAAAATTGATAATAAACTCAGCATATGTAACATAGGACACAGTATACACACTTTACTACTCTACTTAGGGCATTTCTATGATTTCAAGCACAACTTTGGGGATTTTTAAATTGTATCATGTTTAAAGTTTGGTAACTCTCGTGACAAAATGTCACTGTGAAGTATGGCTTTTGCACAAATTTTATATTTTTTCAGAGTATGGAAATGATGTTTTTTTTAATATCATGTCCATTTAACTGCTTCCAATTTTTTCCTGGTGCAAACTCAAATGTATTTTGTACATTCCACAGAGAGACCACCCAGAGAAAGGAGACTAGCTTTCTCCATCATTCAACTCAAAACATAGAAAAGTGCTGAACCTCATTGGCTGCTGGTGATAAATAATGAACAAATTTAAGAACCTTCAGAATAAGGAAATGCATTGCATAGGTAAGTTGTATGATTCCAAAGCTAGATAGGTAGGGAAAATGTCAATTTCCAATGAACAATGTTGACTGTGTACTTTCTCATCTTTTAAAGTTTTTGAGGGGTGGGTTTTTTTTTGTTTTGTTTTGTTTTTTGGTTTTTTGCTTTTTGTTTTGTTGTTGTTGTTAAGAGATCCTCTGCATTCTCTCCAATGAGTAAAAATGTGCAAATCCAGGATAATATGAGATCCTTCAGGGACAATTAATATACCTCAGACTGTATCTGTGATATAATTGGGATAGGGAACTAGAAAAGGACTAAGTTAGGAAACTTCTAACCAATTGAGGGAGGTGCACTCTCTGTAACTTACACTCTGAAAAACTGCCTTAGTCAGAGAGCAGTTAAATGGTTGTTCCAGCATCATCCATTCAGATTTAAACCCAGATCGTCTTGGCTCCAAATCTAGCTTACTTTTCATTATGCCACATATATAATAGCATTTCATAAAATCAATTTTATTTTTAATTTATTTTCCCTATTAAGTCCTTTTAAAGTTTTAAAAATCTCTTTAGTCTGACCATCTTCAAACTTCAGGTTTCAGTTTTTAAGCAGTTGATAGATTTCCATTTTCTTAAACTTAAATTTTAGGAGTCTGAAGTAACATATTTCCCTATCAGAATATAGTTTAAATAAACATTTAAACATTAAATAAATCTTGATGCATTATTTTCCCCATAGATTTAGATGCCTAAAGGACACCAGGAACTCCATCTAATCCAACCTCTTCATAAATAAAGGACAGAAAGGACAAGAAAAAAAGGACCAAATTAGAAAAACAAAGAGTTTTGCCATTTGGTCAACAGCAAATATATATGGTAAATGGCAGAAACAGAATGTGAAGACAGTTCCTCTGATTACTCTATAGTAAAACTGTCAACTATGGTAGCATTCATATTATTTTACAAATGAGATAACTATGGCAAAAAGATAAAATATTTTACTGAAATCATATAAGAATTGGTGGCAGACAAGAAAACCCCAAATAATGTTATGAAGAATCAGACATGAATGAAATAACAGACCAAAAAAATTGACCAAGTTTTAAGATGCTAGATAAGGGTTCTTGAATTATCTTCTTTCAGTGTTCCTTCCAGGCCAGTGATGAGTCTTTAGGTTTCCACATCAGTGGTTAGTTCCCTTTTCCTCTCACTCTCTTTCCAATCTGGCTTCTGACCTCATGATTCTACAAAAACTGTTGTCTTTAAAGTACCAATGATCTGGGGCAGCTAGGTGGCAAAGTGGATAGAGCACCAGCCCTGAAGTCAGGAGGACCTGAATTCAAATCTGGTCTCAGACCTTAACATTCCCTAGCTATGACCCTTGGCAAGTCACTTAACTTCAATTGCCTAAGCAAAAAAAAAATAAAAATAAAAATAAAAAAAAATACCAATGACCTCTTGATTTCAAATCCAATGGCCAATCAGCTGTCACCCTTTAACAACAGTTTTTATTGTTATTTTCTGGGGTTTTTTGCATCACAATAGTGTCTTATGTCTCTTGACCCTCCCCAAGAATCATCTCATGTAACAAATAGTATATTTTTTTAGAGAAGGAAAATATCAGCACAACTGATTAATATATTGAAAAATTCTGAAAACATCTTTAATATGTAATATCTATGGACTTCCTAGCTCCATAAAGAGGTATTTTGGGATATCCTCTAATATTTCTTTACTTACATAATAGTAATATTATGATTTTCTGCCTGAGAATTGCTTTAGCTACATCCCAGAAATTTTGGTGTGTTGTTTCAGCATTAGTTTTCTTTTAAATGGTTATTGTTTCAACGCATCATTTAGTTCACTTGTTATTTAAGATTTCATTGTTAAGTCCCCCAAAAAGAGTTAGTGAGAGAGATGGGATTTATCATATATTCTTTTTATATTACCAAAAAATGCCTCTAAAATTTTGTTTTATATTAGCATTTCAACCTAGTTAAGTGTAGGCATTGCACCAAAAAGATTGTTTTTAGATTTATTAACCATCTTGAACTAGAGTTGAGCTGGTATGAGGTGGTTAAATTAGAGAACCAATTAATCAGAGGTTATCTAGTTCAATTCCCTGCCTGATGGAAGAATTCTCACTACAATATCCAGATCTAGTATATGCTCAAATAGCTGTAGTAATGGGAAATCCATTCCATTTTTTAATTTGTTTACATTGTTCAAGAAATGGCACTAAGCTGCCAGAGCCAGTCAACACTTAATCTAACTGAACTAAACAAGCAAAATTGTTCTGTGCTTTCTTATTCAGCCACAGTTATGTTGATAGTTCACAAATCAGAGAAAGCTTTGACACCAACATAGATTACTGGTGTCAAGACAGAATGAGACCTGATCTGCCATTAACTAGCTACATAACCTTGCTATATTACCTTATTATTCTGGGTCTCAGTTTTCTCATCTACAAAATAAGGGTATTAAAAGAAGTCTCAATTGTCCTTCCCAGCTCTTATATTCTTTGATTCTATGACTCTGTTGAAGAGAAGCCTGAAAAATCACCTCATCTACTTCTCTTCCCACAAGGAGAACTCCCATTCATTTTAATTAAAGTGAAGAAACTAGATTGCTGAACACAGAATTCAGCACTCTCCTCCCACACTATCTCTGCATCACAGCACTGCCCTGGCCTATCTGTTATATCAATATGTAATGAAATTTTTAATTACACCAAAGAGACTGACAACTGATGAATGAAGATTGGAAGTAAGCTGTACCAAACCACAAAAGCCAATTACAGTAAATATTTTCAAAAAAACCACCTACACTTTTCTCTGAGGATTTCAATTATAGTAATATACTTGTGGAGAGATAAATAAAGAAAAGATTCTTTCAACTTGCATTTATCCTGATTCTCTGAATCTGAATATTAACCAGTTTTGTAGCCAGCAAGTACAACTTGACTTCTTATTAATACATAATTTTAGCCTCTTATTTTATTGCCTTCTAAATATATTGTGTTATATTCTTTATATTTAAGACTGAGGTTATATGACTTTGCTATGGGTTATACTCCCAATACCATTGCTGATTTTTGCAAACATAATATTTCTATATAGTTTTTTGAAAAACTACATTTCTTTTTTTCCTATTGTCAATTATCAGGAATTATGAGAACCATATAATCACATTAAATGAGTGAGGTTCCACCCACCTTATGTTGACTTTAAGCTTTGCATTTTAGTGATATAGTTTGTCATCTTTTTGTTTATTTGTTTTATTGATATTATGATTCATAGAATCTTTATGCAGTAGTGTTATCCAGAAGCTCGACCTTAGAAATCATGTCCTAATATTAATTCTTGGGATTTCAATAGCAGCCACAGTATGTGACTAAGGTATGTAATTTAACATTCAGATCTCTGTTAGTATATTCCAAGAGTCAGCAGATTACAATATAGCCCTCAAGCTAAGAATGATTTTTACATTTTAAAATATAACTGAGAGAAAGCCATGAAAATAATGGTGAAAGTATTTGGTACAAAGTGTCTTATTCTATCCCAGTTTATAGGCCAAATTGTAATTTGTATGTAATTATATGATGAAATATAAAAATCAATCATTTGCTAAGTGTTTTCTATGTTTCAGGAATTGTAGTAAGTGCTGGGAACCCAAAGAAAAGTCGAAAATTTCTGGCTACGAGAAGCTTAGATTTTAGTACAGAAACCAACACACATATGCATACACATACACATACACACACACACATCCATAGCTAGATAGATGGAGAGACACACACAGGGAGACATAGAGAGAGATAGACAGAGATACCAAATACATACAAAATCAATACAAGATAACTTTAGAGGGTAAGGTTCTTGCATCTGGGGAGACCAGCAAAGATCTCCTGAGAAGCTGGTGCTTGAGTTTCATTTTAAAGGAAGTCAGGAATTCTAAAAAGAAGATGTTAGAAAGAAGATCATCCCTGGCAAAGGGGTAGCCAATTTAAAATCAGAGATAGATGGAGTTTCTTTAGTGAGCAAAAGCAAATAGGATAACTGATCTATAAAGTGTATGGAAGGGAGTAATATATGAGATAACTAGAAAGATAGGAAGAAGCCCACTTGCAAAGAGTTGTAAATGCCAAATACAGACATTTATATTTGTTCCTAGAGATAAGCAGGAGCCATTGGAGCTTACTGAACAGGGGAAGGGTGATGGAATTTTAGAAAAATCACTTAGCAGCTATTTGGAGTGCTGGAGTTGAAAGACCTGACAGAGGGAAACCAAATAGGAAGCTATTAAATAGTGGGGAATGGTGAGGGCTTGAATGAGGATGATGGCTATGAAACTCAGAGGGGAAGATCTGTTTAAGAGGTGTTGAATAGAAACATAGGACAAAATTTGGCAACTAATTAGCTATGTGTGGGGTGAGTCAATGAGAAGATAAAGATGACACTGGAATTGAAACCCTGAGTAACAGGAAGGATAGTGATTCCCATGACAATAATACAAAAGTTTAGGAGATGGATGGGCTTAGGAAATAAAATTATGAGTTCTGGTTTGGATATATTGAGTTTTGGATGCTTACAGGACACTTAGCTTGAAAAGTCTTATAGGTAGTTTATGATGTCAGACTGGATCTCAGTAAAGTAACTAGGGAGAGAATCATCTGCATAGAGATAGTAATTAAACTCATGGGAACTGATTATATACTACTATTTGTCCATGATGTAAGTGTTAATACTATGTTCTATCATAAACATTATACAAAAGAATATGAAGAGCTTTGGAGACACGGTTAGTGGACATGATGGATGGAGATCCAGCTAAAGAGACTGAAAAATATATCTGTTCTTTTTGTTGGAGAAGAACCAAGCAGAGTCACAAAAAAGATAAAGAGAATATCTAGAAGGTGATCAACAGTGTCAGATGTGACTGAAAGTTCAAGAAAGATGGTTGAGAAAAGACACTACATTTGACAATTGAGACACAATTGGTTATTTTAGAGATAACAGTTTGAGTTAAATGATAAGATTGGAAACCAAATTGCAGAGACTTAAGGAATGCTTAAAAGAAGAAGTAAAGTGGAAACATTAAATATAGACGGGCTTTTCAAGAAAAGGGAGAAGCCATACAGGCTCTTACTAGTAGGATGGATCTTGTTATGTCAATTAGCAGGATGTATATGGTCAGCAACATTGGAGGAGAGAAAATGCATATAATCTGGGTCCCATAAAACATAAAAAACTTCACAAAAAAGTGATTTTAACATTGTGATGTAGCTGCTGGAAGTATCTTTTAGTAAAGTTATCATAGTGAGATATTCTTCTTCAACAATGAGATGTTTCAAACCAGTTCCAATTGTTCAGTGATGAAGAAAGCCATATACACCCAGAGAGAAGCCTGTGGGATCTGAGTGTGGACTATAACATAGCATTTTCATGCTTTCTGTTGATGTTTGCCTATGTTTTCTTTTCCTTCTTAGATATTTTTTCCTTTCTAGATTCTATTTTTCTTGTGCAGCAAGAAAACTGTATAAATATGTATACATATATTGGATTTTTCATATATTTAACATAGTTGACATATATTGGACTACCTGCCATCCAGGGGAGGAGGTGGACGGAAGGAGGGAAAAATTTGGAACAGAAAATTTTGCAAGGGTCAATGTTGAAAAATTATCCATGCATATGTTTTGCAAATAAAAAGCTTTTAAAAAAAAGAAATACTTCACATAATATTGCCTTTACCCATTTTCCCACTTAATAGTATTTTTTCCAGTTACATGTAAAGATAATTTCCAACATTTGCTTTTGTAAGATTTTAAATTCCAAAGTTTTTCTCCTCTCCCTTTCCTACCTCCTCCCCAAAAGGGCAAGCAACTTGATATAAGTTTATACATGCATAATCATCTTAAATATTTACATATTAGTCATGTTGTTAAAGAAAAATCAGAATTAAAAGGAAAAACCATGAGAAGGAAAAAGAAAACAAAACAAAATCAAAAAAGGGGGGAAATAGTGCGTTTTGATCTGCATTCAGTCTACACAGTTGGATGGCATTTTCCATCATAATAATGTGGGTTGATGTAGCAAATGATATGGTCTGAAGGCTCAGCCACTAAATGATGTGATTTAGGAGAGCACCAAATGTTGGGATTTGGTCATGTGAAGAATTCACAATGGCCATTCTCCTTGGCAAAGGTAGGTTTTTTAAGGAGACGAGGTTACACACAAAATGAAGAAATGCAATAGACACCTGGGATGGTAAATAGAGTTGGGTTGGGAAAGCACATAGCAAAGGAAGGGAGTTCCTCAGTGGAACTCACAATTACCCAGGAGAAAGGAAATATCCCATGAGGTTGGGACATGCCCTTAGCTGGCAGGCTAAATCTTAAAGGGATTTAGCACCCTAAAAGAGTTAGTTATAAGAAAGAGAAAGTAGAAGGAGAAAGACACTATAATAAAAAGTGAGATTTGACAGGAGAGACACTATGAAGCATAGTGAAAGTTGAGGATAGCATGTGGCATGGGAGAGAAAGGAAGAGAAAGACATGAGGGCAGAGTGCTGTGGTGGACTGACCCAAAGGAGTTCAACAAAGATGGTGTGGGTCATAGATAGATTCATACGGAAAATTCAACCTCGGTGACATCATTGGGATTTCTGATAGGACATAGCTGGGCTGCCCAGGACCTCCACGGAGAATGAGACTCAGAGATCTGGCATAACTTGGATTTCTTGGCTGGACATAGTAAAATGAAGCTACCAATGGGGGTGGAGAGGAACCTCCCACAGAGGTTGGGACCATGAGGTTAAACTGATTCTTATCAGTGCCCTGCCCCAGGGAGCAATTCCATCAATATTTCATTCTTTCTCTGCCAACCTCACCAAGAACCTCATCAATAAAGCTACTAAAATTGTCTTTGATCACTGTATTGCTGAGAAGAGCTAAGTCTATCATAGCTAATCATCACACAATATTGCTATTATTATGTACAATGTTCTCCTGGTCTTGCTCATTTCCCTTTATCCATTTTTAATGTCATTAACAAATATATATCAAAACCAAATTCCATTGTGAAGATGGGAAAGCCCAGTGTTTCTCTGACCAACATTCACTTTCTTATTCAAGACCAGAATTGAATGATTGAAATCCATCTAAACTAATGCTTGAGTATAAAGGACAGTAAGTTCCCTGAAGATTAATCGACTCAATTTATAACACTGTCTCCATGGTACTAATAATTCACTGTAATAATGCTTTCTTAATGCTGTACTTTCATAAAACTAATGAATGATTCCAGGATCAGAGATTCAGAGATAAAAGGGAACTTAAAAGCAATCTAGTCCAAAAACTGCTTTTATAAGGCACAAGAAATGAAGTGACTTCCTCAGGGTTTCAATTAGTCATTCCACCTCAGAGATGAGATTTTAACCCAGATTTTCTTGATTCCAAATCTAATGCTATGCTAATGTCAAGAATAACAGCACTTACATAAGCAATTTAGGAGTTGCAAAGTGCCTCATGGATCACTTATAGTATATCACTTAATCTTTACAACAGTCCGGGAGATAGATATTATAATTATCTCCATTTTATGGATGAGGACATTGAATCTGAAAAGAGTTATGTGATTTGGCCAAAGTCACACACCTAGTAATTATCTGGGATGATATTCAAACTCAGATCTTCCTAATTCCCAAGGCAGGTTTAATCCACTGCACTAACTGTACATTATTTATTTATTTATTTGGTTTTTTTTTGAATGGTTCATGAGGTCTCTTTATTAAGGAGTCTGTGATCTCCTTTTCCAAGCTTGATGTTTTGTTTTTTGTTTTTTGTTTTTTTATTAAAGCTTTTTATTTGTATAACATATGTATGGGTAGTTCCCCAGCATTGATCTTTACAAAGCTTTCCATTATAAATTTTACCCCAGTCTCCTCCTCTCCCCTAGATGGCAGGAAGTCCACTACATGTTAATAATGTTGAAATACATGACAAATTATGCAAGAAAAATCCTATCTACAAGAAAAAAAAAGAAAATCAGAGAAAGGAAACCCAATGCAAGCAAATATCAATAGAGATCATGAAAATGTTACGTTGTGGTCCATATTTCATATCCCTCTCTCTGGGTGTATATGGTTTTCTTCAGTGAACAATTGGAACTGGTTAGAGACAATTCTTTGTTGCAGAGAACCATGTCCATCAGAATTGATCATCATGTAATACTGTTGTTGCTGTGTATGATGATCTCCTGGTTCTGCTTATTTCACTCAGCATCAGTTCATGCAACTCTCTCCAGGCCTCTCTGAAATCGTCCTGCTGGTCGTTTCTTACAGAGCAATAATATTCCATAACATTCATATACCATAATTTATTCAGCCACTCTCCAATTGATGGGCATCCCTTCAGTTTCCAGTTTCTAGCCACTACAAAAAGGGCTGCCACAAACATTCTTGCACATGTGGGTCCCTTTCCCTCCTCTAAGATCTCTTTGGGATATAGGCCCAGTAGAAACACTGCTGGGTCAAAGGATATGCACAGTTTGATAACTTTTTGGGCATAGCTCCAAATTGCTCTCCAGAATGATTGGATCCGTTCACAGTTCCACCAACAATGTATTAGTGTCCCAGTTTTCCCACATCCCCTCCAACATTCATCGTTACCTTTTCCTGTCATTTTAGCCAATCTGACAGGTGTGTAGTGGTACCTCAGAGTTGTCTTAATTTGCATTTCTCTGATCAATAGTGAATTGGAGTAACTTTTCATATGACTAGAGATGGTTTTAATTTCATCATCTGAAAATTGTCTGTTCATATCCCTTCATATCTATTGAAGAGTGGCTTGAATTCTTATATATATGAGACAATTCTCTATATATTTTAGAAATGAGGCCTTTATCAGAACCATTAAATGTAAAGATGATTTCCCAATTTGATGCTTCCCTCCTAATCTTGTCTGCATTTGTTTTATTTACTGTACATTATTTAAAAACATTAAAAATGACTTCATCTGATACTATTCAGTTCTGCCAGTTGAATTCTGCTCTGACTCTCAAGTTTTTTCAAATCTACTCAAAACAATGGTGAATTTTTAAGATGAAATTAGGAAGCATGTTTAATTTGAAAAGCAGCCAATTGTAGTACAGCTGCTCCATGAAAAATGGAAGGCAATTAAACAGCACATAGAGGAAAGATAATTACTTATTTTCTTTGTTCCTGGAGGAGATGACTTCAAAGTCTTAGAAAAATAAGATACTGAGGGAGTTGAATGAGTTAATCTTTCAAATATTTATTTTACTGAACCTTCATTCCAAGGACATACCAGCCCTATTCTATGTTGATAAATGAATTCCAGTTTTCCTCCCAGGGCATAATCAAGATCAGTCCAGAAACTGGATTTTTATCATCTCATATTTATCATTTTTTTTTCATTACAACACATTTCAGAGTCACATTTTGAAGACTGTTTAAAAAACCATTTGTCAATCATGTTCAACAATTTCAAACAGAAAAAATGGAATATTATTTCTAAATGTTTGTGTGATAGTATCTATTACATTGGAATAAATTTTCAAATCTGTAATTGGAAAATGCAAAGTATAAAAGGCTTATAATAAAGACAGTGTTCTTTGATATACATTTTGTTGTAAGGCTTCATAAAATTCTATGGCCATAAACTATGAATTCTATGCAGACACCCCAATTGGATTTTCTTCAATCAGTAGTCAGATTTTGATTTAATGTCACATCAGGCATAAGGAGAATATCTCTGCTGTAAAATGTATGGTGTATTTGGATTTGTTATCCTATTTATATTTTGTTAAATAATAAATACAAAAAGTCTTGTATTACAGAATTGATTTGTCCTCACAAAGTAGAAAAAAGTAATTTGAGTAGGACTTTGATAAAGGAATTTTTAGAAGCCTAATTAGGAATATTATAAATTGTAATTCAAAACTAAATTGTTCATGTAAATATCAAAATATATAACATTCTAACCCAAATTCTTTTTCCAGGCTCTGATATAAAAATAACATTTTCTTTTCACTCCTTTCTAGACACATTTTCTAATAAGGATCATACTAGAATTGAGCTAAGAACCATATTACTGATCATAGAATTAAAGAATAGGAAGAAATATCAGAGATCATCTAATACAAGTATCTCTGTTATGGATAAGGAAACTACAGACCAGTTGGAATTAATTAATTCCATGATTTCTCAATGGTATGAGGCCCTAAATGTGTTTTCTGCTACTAAAGAGGTTGCTGGAATAAGGTTTTCTCCTAACCAAAAGATTTCCCTCCATATGTTTACATGAATTTATCCTTTGATATATAGGTTAGAAAACTATGCTTAACAGACACATATAGAGAACTGACCATGGAGGCAAGATGAGCTGAGTTCAAGTCCTATCTCTGAAACTCACTGATATTGTCAACCTGAGTGCATCAATTAAACTTTATGCCCCAAGAACTTCTCTAAGATTACACACTGCAGAAGGGTGGGCAGTATGCTTCAGTGAAAAAAAAGACATGAACAAAGAAAAGAAATGTCTCTCAGGAGACATAGAACTATGAAATCAAAGCTCAAAGATTCCTTCACACTTCAAATAAATATTAGTGTTTAAATTTCTCAAAAAGTCATAGCTCTTGAGCCAGAAGGCATCTCAGAGGCCATATCATTCTTCATTATACACATAAGGAAATTTATACAATTTGCCCAAGGTTCATGGGCAAGAAACATCAGAGACAAGACTGGAACCTAAATCCTTTGACTCCAAAGCAGTATTCATTCTACTTTATCATGAACAAACTTTAGATTATTTAATCTGTGTATCTGATTGAATTAGTATAGTGCTTCATATACAATAAGTACTTAATATTTTCTGTTGATTTTGGTTCATATTGAACCTTGTCATTAGATATATAATGCTTTAAACCTGGGTTCAATTTCTAATTAAATATTAACAATAACAATAATAATATCTAGCATTAATATGGTATCTACTAGATGCCAGGCACCAAGCTTATTGCTTTATGAATATTATTTGATTTGATTGTAACCTCACACACATCTAAGAAGTAGATTCCAATATTATCCCCATTTTGCCGTTGAGGAATGTGAATCAAAGAGAGTTTGAGAGGCTTGCCCCGGACTACACAGCTGTTAAGAATCGGAGGCTGAAGTTGAGGTCAGGTCTTCTTGACTTCAGACCCAATGCTCTATCTACTGAGTCACTCAACTGAAAGACAGTTTGCTACATACATACTGATTAAGTGACCTTAACTTTGTAGTGCCCCAGGCAACTCTTTAAGATTATTAATTGCAGAGAAGGTGTTGATATGTAATCTGCACAGGTAGAGGGAATTTTCTCACCAGAATTTTCTCTCCCTCTAGCAATGAAATCATAGATTTGTTCCTCAAAATGAAATGTAAAATTAAATAAAATACTTATAACATCACACATGTCATCTTTATGGTGTCAAATATTCATCTCTTTGAAAACAACTAAATGACTAAATGAATTTTTAATGCAAAGTTAGGAAAACATGAATCTCAAAATTGTTTTTCATATCTCTTTTGTACTTTCCAGGGGACCTAGAACAGTATGTAGCAAGGAACATAGTTATTATACATCAAACACTGATTGGCAGAGATGCAGCACAGCATTATGAAAAGAAAAATTCCTTCCGTGGATACCATTTTTTCATTAATAACTATACTTTCTCTTAAATTTCTGAGCTCACAGGTCATTATAATGGATTCTAATTGCTTTTTGATCGTGTTTTCCACTTCCAGGCTTTTCTCTCTACCACTATCATTCAAGAACCTCTTCTTTGAATTTCATATTATTCATATTTATTCCCCAATCAACCTGAAGGCAACTATTACCTAATAATCCCTCAGACCATTCTCCCTTCTTCTTCAATGAGTTCACTATTTCTTTATCCATTCCATTACTCATATTAGAAAATTTCAATATACATAGTGATATTCTCTTGCTCTAATTTGCCAGTTCCTCAATTTATTCATTTCCCATAATTGACTCCTCTGCTCTTTCACAGCTATATACAAAAAGGTCATATCCTTGATCCTTCCATAATCCAAAAATTGTCAACTTCTCTGCTTGTGAATTCAAAAATTCCTTTATCTGATTATAGTTTTTATCATTCCATTTTCCCCAAAGACTTTACTTCTTACCCTGTCGTTGGTTTTCATTGAGTCTTCCAAATCCATTCAAACCACAATATGGTCTTTGCACTGTCTATAAACTCTTCTCCTCTCCAAATTTTGACCCCTTATGAACCACACCACTCTACAGTATCCTTTGTTCTCAAATCCCCTGCCTTATTGTCCTAGTGTTAATTATTCCTTACCAAACACCAGTCTTGTATTACCCCCTCCTCCTTCTTTAATTTCTATTCTTATGCTATCAAATAGAGATAGAAGAAATCACAAAATCCTACTGAGTAAATCCACTACAAATATATGTTGCCTAATCTCAACTAGGCTTTCTTAGCAGCATAGCAATCCTTTTATTTTCAATAGATTTTTTTTAAAAAAATAACTAATTCATTTATTTTTAATACACATTGCTTTATGAATCATGTTGGGCAAAAGGGAAAAATCACGAGAGAAATAAAAAAACAGAAAAAAGAAGTGAACATAGAATGTGTTGATTTATACTGTCTCCTTGTTTTTTTTTCTGGATCCAGATGGCATTTTTGTCCAAAGTCTATTGGGATTGTTTTAGATCACTGTGAACCACTGAGAAGAACCAAGTCTTTCATAATTGATAATCATATATTTTTGTTGTTATTGTGTACAATGCACTCCTAGTTCTGCTTATTTCCCTCAACATCATTTCATGTAAATCTTTCCAGGCCTTTATATAGTCAGCAATCATTTTTATAGAACAATAATATTCCATTAACCCACAGCTTGTTCAGCCATTCGCCAACTGATGGGCATCTACTCATTTTCCAGTTCTTTGGTACCATAAAAAGAGCTGCTACAAACATTTTTGCACATGTGGGTACTTTCCTCTCCTTTATGATTTCTTTGAGATATAGACCACTGCAGTGTCAAAGAGTATGCACAGTTTTATAGCCCTTTGGGCATAGTTCCAGATTGCTCTCCAGAATGGCTGCATTATTTTACAACTCTACCAACAATGCATTAGTGTCCCAAATTTCCCACATCATCTCCAACATTTATCATGGTCTTTTCCTGTCCTCCTAGCCAATCTGAGAGGTGTAAGGTGGTACTTCAGAGATGTTTTAATTTGCATTTTTCTAATCAATAGTGATTTAGAGCATTATTCATATAACTATAGATGACTTTAATTTCATCATCTGAAAATTGTTCACATCCTTTGTTTTATCAGTTGGGGAATGACTTGTATACTTATAAATTTGGCACATTTCTTTATATATTTTAGAGATGAGACTTTTATCAAAAATACTGTCCATAAAGATTTTCCTGTAGCTTTGTACTTCCCTTTTAAACTTGTTTCTGTTGGCTTTGTGCAAAAATTGTAATTTAATGTAATCAGCATTGTCCATTTTACCTTTTATAATATTCTTTTGTCATAAATTCCTCCTTTCTCCAAAGATATGAGAGGTAAACAAATATTCTAATTTGTTTATGGTATCATTCTTGATGCCCAAATCATGAATCTATTTTGATTTTATTTTGGTATGTGGTGAGATATAGGTCTATACTGAGTTTCTGACATTATTTTCCAGTTTTCCTAACAATTTTTTTTTCTTTTTGCTGAGGCAATTGGGGTTAAATGACTTGCCCAGGGTCACACAGCTAGGAAGTGTCTGAGACCAGATTTGAACTCAGGTCCTCCTGACTTCAGGGCTGGTGCTCTATCCACTGTGCCACCTAGCTGCCCCTAACAATTTTATTAAAATAATGAGTTCTTATTCCAGAAGTTAGAGTTTGGGGGTTTATCAGATACTAGATTGCTATAGACCTTGATTATTGTGTTGTGTGTATATAATCTATTCCACTGATCCACCACTCTATTTCTTAGACAGTAACAAATGGTTTTGATGACTGCTACTTTATAGTTTTAGGTTTGGTATTGCTAAGCCATCAGCATTTGTTTTTTTTTTCATTAATTCCCTTGACATTCTTCACCTTTTGTTCTTCCAGGTGAATTTTATTATTTTTTCTAGTTCTATAAAATAATTTTTGGCAGTTTGATTGGTATGGCACTGAAAAAGTAGACCAATTTAGATAGAATTGTCATTTTTATAATATTATCTTGGCCCAGCCAAGAACAATTGACATTTTCCCAATTGTTTAGATCTGACTGTATTTGTGTGAGAAATGTTTTTTAATTATGTTCATAAAGTTCTTGTGTTTGTCCTGACAGGGAGACCCCCAAGTATTTCATTTTGTCTATAGTAATTTTAAATGAAATTTCTCTTTCTATCTCTTGCTGATGGGCTTTGCCAGTAATATATAGAAATGCTAATGATTTGTGTGAGTTGATTTTATATCCAGCCACTTTGCTAAAGCTGTGAATAGTTTTCAGCAGGTTTTGGGATGATTTTCTAGGATTCTCTAAGTATATCATCATATCATCTACAAAGACTGATAGTTTTATCTCCTCATTGCCTAGTGTAATTCCTTTCATTTCTTTTTTTCTTTTCTTACTGCTAAAGAGAACATTTCTAGTATAATGTTGAATAATAGTGGTGATAATAGGCTTCCTTGTTTGAATCCTGATCTTATTAGGAATGCATCCAGTTTCTCTGTATTATAAATAATACTTGCTATAGGTTTTTAGATAGCTAATGCTTATTAACGTTTAATAGATTCTTGATCCCACTCACCACTACAGCTGTTCCAAACCTTCTCTCTTCTCAAGTCTCTCATGACAGCCTCCTTCTGCTCCCCCTCTAGTTCACATTTTACTAAAACCATTTGCTGATGGTTCCTTCTCTCATATCCCTCTGACATCACCCTTTACTATTTTCTCCCTCACTCTGATAAAGTTTTCTTGAGAAGGCCAACATTTCTACATGCATCCTAAATCTTATCCTTTTGTCTTTTCTCTAGTAATTTGCCCCTATCAACACCCTGGTATCTCTCTTTAATCTTTAGTATTTTCTTATCTACAAAGTCTTACTCTGGTGCCCAAAAACAGCTCCTCCATCTTCAAAAAGCCTTAACTAAATTCTACCATTAGGAACAACTGTTGTCCTGAATTTTTCCTCTTATCTGATAAACTCCTTGATATACTCAGTGTTTTCACTTCTGTTCTTAGTTTCTTCTCAACCTATTGAAATCTGGAATGTTATCTCACCATACAAGAGAAATTGCTTTCTTTTAAGATACCCATCATCCCTCAATTGCCTAAACTGATTACCTTTATTCAGTCCTTATCCTTCTTGACTTATCTTCAACATTTGATATTATTCATTTTCCTCCAAAATACTCTTTCATCTCTTGATTTTCATGGCACTGTTCTCTCATGGTTCTCCTCTCATTTATTCAACTACTCTTTTTCTTTCTTTCTTTTTGATTGTTTTCTCTTCAGCCATGTCACATTCAAAAGCCAAGAGTGTTCTCAGACCCTTTTCTCTTTTTCTCTTTGTATTTCTTATTTGGTGATCTTAGTCATAGGTTCAACTATTATGTCTATGCAGGTGCTTATCAGATATATAGATCCAGCTTTATTTCTTTCCTGAGCTCCAATGTCAAATCGCCAACTGCTTTCTGAATCTCCTGAGTTGTATATCTGATAGGAATCTCAAATTTGACAGGTTCAAAACAGAACTCACTATCTTTTCCCAAAAATTTTCCTCTATTTACAGCTATTATTGTTTGAGGACTCAGAATCCTCCTATTTATCCCAGGTTTGCCATCATGACACCATTATCAGTTCCTCATTCATACTCAACCACCATATCCATTCTGTTAACTTGTCATTTCTTCCTACAAAATACGTGTAATATATATATCCCCTTTTTCTCAACTCACATAGCCATCATCCTTGTAAAGGCCTTATGTTTAAACTATTGCCATATTACCTGGTTAATCTTTGTCTCAGTCTCTCTTCATTCTTGTCCATCTTTTACTCAGTTGCCAAAGTGATTTTCTTAAAGCATAGGTATAACCCATGCCGTGCTCCAGCTCAATGACCTATAGTAATTCCCTATGAACTCAAATATAACATCTCTCTTTTCATTTAAAGCCCTTTACAATCTTGCCCTTTTCTGCCTTTCCAAACTTCTTACACAACTCTCTTCCATACGCACTATGTTTGTTCAGTCATTTTAGTCATGTCTGACTTTTGGTAATCTTATTTGGGGTTTCCTTGGTAAAAGATAATCAAGTGGGGTTTGCTATTTCCTTCGCCAGTTCGTTTTACAAATGATAAAACAGAGGCAAACAGTATTAAGTGACTTGTTCATGGTTACATTTCTAGTAAATATTTGAGGCCAGATTTGAACTCAAGATGTTCTCTTAACTGCAAGCCCCAAAGACTATCCACTGCACCACCTAGCTGTTGCACGCATTCTACCATCCAATTACCATTACATTTTTGCTCTTTGCACACTATGTGTTATCTCTTCATGTTTCTGAATTAGTAAATCCTTCCATTTCCAACCTCTTACTTTCCCTGATTTCCATGAAAATTTAGCTCAAATATTCTGAAGTTTTCATCCTGTTTCCCTTTGAAATTACTTTTTTTCTATGCTATATAGGATATGCATTTGCATAATAATCTATCTATACTACACTATACTACACATGCATAGGTATTTACATGGTGTCTCTCATATTAGAATGTGAGTTCCTTAAGGACTAGGACAGAGTTTTTGTCTTTCTTTGTATTCAGAGTGACTTTTAGCACAGTATCTGGCACATATTAATTAAGATTTGTTGATTGGCTAATAGTCTCTATAAGAGCAGGAAAGAAAAGGATTGAAGTGTGATCCTAAAAGTCACTAATTACAATACCCCTGAGAGCTTAAAGTCCCTCTAAAAGATGAGTAATCCCAAGTAATTGGATCTCTTTTAACTTCTGAATCTATGACCAAAGTTCAGTGTTATAGAGTGTTTGTCACTCTATAATTATTTCTTGCCCAAAGCCATGCAAAAAGCAAAGTTAAGAAAATTTTCTCTTATAGCTAAGGTCTTCTGAGATGAGTCCCTAGAGCTGTCACAAGGGCTAAAATAATGCTAAGCCTAGCAATACTATGAGCCAACTTCTGTTCTCAGCTATACACATGCTACTCCCATTCACATCAATGGGAGATGTGTGTGTAGAACTGAGGACAGAAGTTGGCTGGGTATAAATAGCTCTGTGAGTGAGATTCTCTTTTTGTGCATCTGATCCAACAGAGGTAGTCATTTACAACTCATGGATGCTTCTCCCATTGCCATTGAGAAAGGTAATTTCACAGTGTCAAGGAAGCCTAAATTGTTATATTTTATAGGACTCTAAAAGATTAATGTTGAGAGAAAAACAGCTGTAATTGCAAAAAACCTCTACATTGTCTCATCAATAAGTCGCATTTAAAATCTTGTTGTAATATCCAGATTTTCCCTGTTAGATTGGCAATGTTGCTAATTGGATAATGGACAGCTAATTCTTAATATGGGGAATCAATGTGCAAAAGAAAAACTAATAAAAAGTGACTTAAAGCTGACTTTTACTATCTTCCAATACATTCTCCTGAAGCTTGTTATGGTTTCTGTAAGAAAACAAAAAAGTGACCAATCAAGTTATCTTGCTATTCTGCTAATAGTCAGTGACTACCCTATTGAAATATTTCCTTCCGTCTCCTTCCCTGAAGCAAAACAAAAAAAAATTGCTGCTCAGAGCATTATTAAGGGTAATCTTCTCTGCCAATGTCAGACAATCACTCTAAATGAATAAATCCATATTGAATTTGTAATGAGTATGTGCATTCTGATTAGAACCAAGCATGTCTAGTTATGTTGACTAAGTGTTCTGCACTGATCAGAGTGACTATATTTGTTTTTGTAATTAATTATTTTCTAAACATTTGATAGCCATTTTGATGTGTGTGATGCAAGCATACTAATATATCAGTACAAACAACTCCTTCCATCAGCTATGTCATCTACAAATTGATTGGTCTCCTTCAAAAGTAGACCATACTGAACATACATTGTCACTTCTGGTCATGAGCTGATTTAGTATTACAGTGGAAATCACATTTAATTTTAAGCAAAGATGAACCAGGAAAATTGGCATTAGTGATGACGAAATATTTGAGAAAAATCTTTCCTGTGAACCTTCTGTTTCCTGGAGCCCAAATGAGGTGGACTGTAGCCTCACCAGACATCAGATCATGCAGAGTCAGGGCTACAAGTTACACACACCAATTTCTAGATCTGGTTAGGCAGAATCAGATCTTTCATTCTTTAAAATCAGATTTCCATTCCACCATACTAAGTTTTATCATCCTGAGGAAATGGTGGTGCAGTTAAGTTATTCTGATAGTTTCAATGTGATATAAGGTTAGATATTTTCTATAGAAAATCTCAGGGAACTTGGAAGATTTCCACTAAATGATGTAAGTCTATGCATAAAGGGAAGTATTTTCCAGTTAATTAGTGGAGTAAATTGAGTGAAATAACTAAAATTGCATAGAAATTTTGATTGACTAATCATTGAGTAGCTTGCCTTGCCTCAAAGGGTGAATTCTTTCAGATAATTCCTTGTGTATTTCTATTTAAGAGGTTCATAAAAGAACCGTAGGAAATATCAATTGAGACACTGAAAGTTTTATTTAGAAATTTTTAAAAGTTTTTTTTAAAGTTTAACTTATTCCCTAAGAATTAGTGTATGAATGTCTCCTGTCTCAAAGTGATAAACTAACTTAAGTTCATGCCATCAAGGTAATGGCAGAATGATGTCAATTTGAGCCCAATAAGTAGTAGGAACAACACTTTGCTTCTATGGGGTAAAGCCATAGATTGAAACAATTTTAAAATTTTGTTTGAAATTCTGAGAAGCAGAGTAGGGAAGAGTCAGGGCAGATCTTATAAACATTATTTTGCAATCATCAATAATTCTGAGTGTGATCTGTTGAAGATTTACCAAGCAGTGAAGGTCAGTAACTGTGAAGATGCAGGTGGTCTCAGCTTTCACTCCATTGCTTAAAAAAAGACAATTTCTTCTAGTTGATATGCTGTCTCTGTCGAGATGTTCATATCTTTTAACTGTGTAGTAGAAGAGACTGAGTTTCCTCCTTAACTATAGAGATTCTATATACTCAGAACATTTCTTTGGATATTTTAATCTTCTATATGACAGATCTTCAGATACTTAAACATAATTATCAAGTCCCCTGTAAGTTTTTTCTTTTCTGGATTAAACATTTCCAATTTCTCTGACTGATTTTTAGGAATGATCTTTTTAGGAATGATCTGCTGTCAACTCACCAACTGTTTGATTTATGTATGTGCTTGTTGATGCACTTCCTAAAATTTGATACCAAGAACTGAAATAATAACCCCACTTATTCTGAACAGTATAATTGTTTATAATGAAACCTAACATTGATTTTTGACTGTCATATGACAATGTTGATTCATTAAGTTTGAAGTCCATTAATATGCTCATATGTTTTCTTTATGAGCTATCATCTAACAAAACTTATCCAGAAGTGGTTGATCCCTTGAAACCAAGTATAGAACATTATGTTTATCCCCTATTAAGTTGTATCACATTAGATTCATGTCATAAATTTAACCTGGAAGAAGTTTGGTGGGGTTTTTTTGGGGGGGAAACTATTACTGATCTGTTTATTTATAAAATCATAGTTTTGCAGAATTGGAATGGCCATCTACTCCACCACATCCATTATTCAATCATTCAGTCATGTCTTTTGATGACCTCATGAACTTGTCCATGAAGTTTTCTTTTTTAAAAAATTAATTTACTTATTTTAATACATATTGCTTTATGAACCATACTGGGAGAGAAAAATCAGAACAAAAGGGGAAAACCATGGAAGAGAAAAAAAAAAAAACCAGAAAAAAAAGTGAACATAGAATGTGTATATGATTTACATCCAATCTCCATTGTTCTTTTCCTGGATCCAGATGGCATTTTCTGTCCAAAGTCTATTGGGATTGCTTTGGATCACTGAACCACTGAGAAGAACCAAGCCTTTCATAGCTGATCATTGCGCATTCTTGCTGTACCTTTGTATATGATGTATTCCTGGTTCTACTTGTTTTGCTCACTTCAAATTCATGCAAATCTTTCAGGCCTTTCTAAAATCAGCATGTTCATCATTTTTATAAAACAATAATATTCCATTACCTTCATATATCACAACTTGTTCAGCCATTCACAATTGATGGGCATCTACTCATTTTCCATTTCTTCGGGAAGCTCAAAAAGAGTTGCTACAAACATTTTTTGCACATGTGGATACTTTTCCCTCCTTTGAGATTTTCTTGGGATACAGGCCCAGTAGTGGTAGTGCTGGGTCAAAAAGCAGGCAAGTTTTATAGCCCTTTGGGCGTAGTTCCAGATTGCTCTCCAGAATGGTCGAACATGGTGTTCTGGTAAAGATACTGGGATGGTTTGCCATTTCCTTCTGCAGTATTTCTCCATTTAAGGTTATAGATGAATAAATAGGAATTAAGTCCTGTTGTCTTGTATTGTCTCTTCAGGGTCAGATAATTAGTGTCTGGGGTCTAATTTGAACTCAGATCTTCCTTACTCCAAGCCCAGTGCTCTACCCACTGTATCACTGTATCATCTAACTGCCCCCTATAACCTACATATATGCTGCCCACCAAAAATAAACCAAAAAAGCACTACAACATACTTGACAAATGGTCAAACAGCCAGTACTTGAATACCTTCAATGAAGAAAAATCCATTATCTTTTGAGGCAGCACATTATATTTTTATATATCTCTAATTGAGCTAGCTTTAAATCCACTTACTTATACTATAATGCAGTCTAAATATCTTCATTTTTTCTCCAAAAGAATGGCATACAGTTCCAATGATCTTGGGATGAAGAGAGCCATTTATACCCAGAGAGAAGACTATGGGAACTGAATGTGGATCACAACATAACATTCTCACTCTTTTTGATGTCGTTCACTTGCATTTTGTTTTCTTACTTATTTTCTTTCCTTTTTCATCTTATTTTTCTTGTGCAACAAGAAAATTGTATAAATACATTTACACATGTTGGATTTAACATATACTTTAACATATTTAACATGCATTATATTACCTGCCATCTAGGGGAGGAGGTGGGGGTAAGGAGGTGAAAATCTGAAACACAAGGCTATGCAAGGGTCAATGTTGAAAAATTATCCATGCATATGTTTTGAAAATAAAAAGCTTAAAAAAAAGATTGTGGAGCATGGATTCCAAGAATTAGGCCGATGTCATCTATTACTTGTTCTTCAGAGACTGGTTGAATGACCTATAGAGACTAGTCCTCGAATAAGGAAATAATAGAAAGAAAAAACCTCAATCCTACTTTAATAATTGATATTAATATTAAATTTCAATTATATAGTGGGAAAAAAAGAATGGCATAAGAATTTCCCCAAATACTTGTCAAAACTCACCAAGTCCCTAGCACTTTTCTGATCAAGTAACTTTTGTCAAAAAGAGAAATGACCTATTGTGATCTGACATCATCTGCTCTTGATAAACCTAGGTGGTCATCAATTTCTTCTCCAAATGCTTATAAACTGTACTTTTAACAATATGTTCCAAAGTTTTGTCAGGAATCACAGGTGAGATCATAAGGCCAATAACATAAAGGATCTGTGAGTTCACTGATATGACAACTCCCTCAACTATCATAGATTAAAACCTATTAATAACTCAAAAAATGTATCTTAGAGAGTTGCCTGAAGCTTAGAGAGATAAAATGATTTCCCTGTGGTCACAAAGCTATTAAGTGTCAGATGTGGGGTTGGAACCTAAGTTCTCTGAACTCCAAATCCATGGTACTTTCCACATCCCAGTATTGCTTTTTGAAGTTGAGCTTTGAGCTCTGCAGGTAAAAGACTACACCCCCCCTTTTTTCTTCTTTTAAAAATCAGTATATATCCTCTTCTGTAGTTTTATGGGTCCCCTGGTATTTCCATTATTTTTTGAAAGATCACTGATAGTGGCTTAGCAATCATATCCACCATTTCTTTTATAAATCTAGGATGTAGTTTACATAAGCCTGCTGATTTGAACTGACTGACAACTGCTAGGCATTCTTTTATTTTTAAATCTGTTAAATTCTTTCCCTCTCATTGAGAACTGCATTTATGTAGACATTTTAAGCTCAACACGCTCAAAAATGAATTTATTATATTTTTCCTCAAATTTTCTCTTCTTCCTAACTTTCCTGTTAATCTTGTTTAGGTCTATAATCTAAGTCCACAATAACCCACTCTTTTTCTCTCCTCATTGTCCATATCCAATTACTTGCAAAGTCCTGTCAATTCTAATTTCATAATGTCCCTCACATATGTTCCCCTCCTCTCCTTCTGACTCTCATCACTTCACACCTAGACTATTTCAGTAGTCTGCTAGGAAGTCTCCTTTCCTCACTCCAGTACATCCTCTACTCAGCTGTCAAATTGATCTTCCTAAAGGGCAGGTCTGACCAAACTACTCCCTGCCCCATTCAATAAATTAAGGAGGCTCTATAGCAGATAAAACACAGAATTCTGTGTTTAGCATTTAAAACCCTTCATAACCCAGCCCTTCCAGTCTTTTCTTATTTTGTTCCCCTTGCATTCTGTGAGCCAATGACACTAGCCTCTTTGCTGTTCCTTTCAAAAGACTCTCAATGTTATCCATTTTCATTGGCTATTCTCAATTGCCTAGATTTTCTGTGTTCAGTTCTACCTCTTGACTTCACTAACTTCCTTTAAGTTCCAACTAAATCCCACCTTCTACTAGAAGTGTATTTGATCCATCTTATGGCTAATTCCTTTTTCCTAAGACTGCTTCCAGCTTTTCAATAATTGAGCCAGTTTATATTCACTTTATTATTCTATCATCCAGTTTAAATATCTCCATTTATGCTTGTTGAAACATACCAAGTCTCTGGCAATTAATCAAACACACACACACACACACACACACACACACATTTTGTACACAATTGTTTGCAAGTTTTCTTTCTCATTAGATTGTAAAGTCCTTGAGAACAGGAACTGTTGTTTGCCTGTTTTTATATCTCCATCAGTTTAGCACAGTTTTAGGGGCTTAATAAATGCTTTCTGACTTGCATTTGAACTGTCCTTCCCACTACAAAGTACATCCTCCAAGAGAGAAGAAATAGAAAAAAATTGAATAGTCCTCCCTTATATTTGTCATTTATTTCAATTTTTTGTATATAAATGTATATTTGTATACATTTATCTATACTTACATGTTTTTTCTGCTATCTTTTCCGTTTTCCTCTTCTCCCCTTAGCCCCAGAATGTTAGCTTCTTAAAGGTAGGGCTGTTGAATTCTTATTTTTGGATCAACAGCACAGTTCCTGGCTCAAAGTAATTGTTTTAAAAATACTTGTTCATTGATTTGTTAGTTAACTTATCATCACTCACTCCCTGAGAACAATAATCATCTTTTTGATCTTCTACTTGCTTTCAATTTAGTTTTAAAAAGCTGTTTTTATTGTCCTTTGTTGTCTTCATATCATTCTGATCTTTAGAACTACTGGCACTATTCTTCTGGAACTCTGCCATTCTTTTTATTTCACTTAGCCATCTTTCACTTTCTTTTCAAAATGTATTTTTAAAATGTAAGTTGGCTTGTGGGTTCCCTGTGTCTGACAAAGCTCTCTTTAGAAAGCTAATGTTTTACTTTTAAACTAAAATAGTTTGGATTTGTTTTTTTTTTTGGGGGGGGGGGTGGAATTCCATTCTTGAGAGCATTCTCATATTCTTGGGCTAACTTTTCTTATAGAAAATTAAGCCACTTTTTTAAAAATTTTGTATTTAGTTCAATAAAAAAAGTAATGCAATAAAAAGAAAAAGAAGTTGTTATGATATCATATCTTTTATTTAGCAGTAGATATCAGTCTCTATCATAATTTCTAACCTGGACTGGCCACTTATCCTTAAGGTTCACATAATTTCTACTTCAGCAAATAGTTCCTATTGGTTGGTCATAATCAAGATCATAAGAACAATGTCCTCATTGTTTGAAAAATGAAATTATCTTCAAGTAAAGTTAAATATTTATCAGCTACTCTGCTTTTTGGCAGAAAGAGAGCTCTAGCAAATATTCAAATAATTGCCATTTTCCTCCAACTCCTGCCCTACCTTCAGCCAAAACACTATATTCTGCCTCTGTGCCAAGTTTATGATGTTTCCAAAGCTACTCATCTATTTCCTCCTTCTACTCTGGTACTCCTCAGTTTACTTCCATGACAACATCAATGATGCTTCTTTCTAATACTACTTCATCAATCCTTTTTTCAATCCCATTACTTTTTAATAAATTATATCTTTACATATCTACATTGAGATATTTGTCCCACATCTCCAAGTTTCAGTGATATTTAAGAGGTTAAATTTTCCTTAGTGAATTAGGATCTTTTGGTTTTTTTGTGCATTTGTATTTATGCCAGTGAGAGCCTTGTTACTTTATTACTTCCTCTCTTGTTGCATATTATCTTGTTGCAAATAAATTATTCATAGTCTATGGGTGTTTTTATTCCTCTATTATACCTGTTGTTCTGTGTTATCTAGCTTGGTAGATATGCGGGTAGTTTTCCCTCTGTCCTACTCTTTCAATTCAAGCCCTCTTAATCAGGTTCACAGGAATCAGGAAAATATTTTTTACTGTTTCTCATTAGAGATTCTCCAGACCTAATCAAAACCCTATTCCTCCAATATTTAATGTTGTGGTCCAGATAGCTAAGTCCCATCCTCAGAAAATAGTTTTGTCCTTAAATTTGCCTTTTTTGGCTAAAGACCTTCCCTTTGATTGTCATACCAAATTTGTGTGTTAGGAGCCTTTTTTGACTTCTCTATCTCAAAGCTACCAATGTAACCCATATGGTCTTCAACTGTTTTGACTTTCATTCTATTTACACTGACTAGCCTATCTCCTTTTTTAATCATTTATGTTCTAATAATATCTTTTTACTCATATAGAAACCATTGTTGATAAGGGTCTACAGTCTATTTATACCTATCAGGATATTTCCTTCATAAAATTTCATGCTTCTTGAGGACAGGGACTATTTTTGCCTTTCTTTGAATCCCCAGTAGGTAGCACAGTAGATTCATAGCATAATGTATTCATTCAATCACATAACAGGTACTTAATGAATACTTGTTACCTTGATTTGTTCACTGGAATTTGAATTTTCCTAAGAGTACAGGTTCCAAGCCTGGGATCAATATATTAACTTTTAAAAAATATTCTGAAAAGGAAGTTAGCAGTCATGTCATGTTTATAGTCTATATAATATTTGACATATTCATATATTGAACCATAGGTACTTAAAAGTTATTTCAACAAGCTCAAACAGGCTCTGACATGTTGGAAAAAAAATTACATAAGATTCTGATGCAGTCTGTGTCAAGAACAAGCTTAACTAGAGATGGAGCGTCCCATCACCATCCAGGGTGGTCATTAAAAAAAATCCTTGGATATGAGAGTGTAAATAAATCTAGGTCTTAATCCTGTGTATCCCTTATCTCATTCATCAGTGACAATGATAGCATGATTTAAAAAAAAGAAAAAGAAAAATTAACAGAGTTTGGCAAGAATCAAAATAATTTAAGCTTACAAATCCTACTTTAAGCATAGATGTTCTAAGTATGAGAACTTTGTCTAATGACCAGTGAATGAGGTCTACAAGCACATCAATATTGACAATCTTGATGACAGATGAAACAGGAAGATATTAAGAAATTTTAGCTAAATGAAAGGATGGCTCCCAGATTCTCTTTAGACAGGCAAATAAAGGAGTTGGTGAAGTTGGCTTTAGTGTCTATTGAAAGGCAGAAAGAAACATAATTTCATGGGGCATTTGCTCATCTTACCTTAGAGTGTGCACAAAATAAAAGACCTCCATAAACGTGATTGTAGCTTATGTGCCAAAATCTATATTAAGAGGATGAGGAAGTAAAGAGGTTCCGTGAACAACTCAATATGACCTTCCAAATAAAATCAATATTTGCTTTTATATACAGGCAAAGAAGAGGATCATGAAAAATATATTGAGAAATGTGGCTCAGGATCAAGAAATAAAAGAAGACAATGGCTTGTTGACTGAAAAGAATCCTTAAAAATATATCTTATAAATTCAGAAGGCACTAGTCATAAGCACCAATATCACCAAAAGTGAAATTATCTATAAGAACAGGAAATGACCGCTTATAAGTGCTTAAATAGTTCTTGCTGGACTGATTAGATTTTTGAGATGACTAATGTGGATATGCCCTCCAACAATACAGATTACAATTCATTTCTGCTTGATCTGAGTCTTCTTAGCATAAATTCACCATAAGGAGTCTATTCATCAAGACTGAAGCCACAATCACTTTCCCTTTATATTTCAGAGATATCAAAGGAGATTGTGGACAAAATTGATTGTACCTCATTTTCACTTTATGACCTGCTATGTTTTTGACCCCAGGTGAATTACTAAAATTTTCAGTGCTCTAGAAAATTCTGGAATATAAAATATAGAACAATGGTTGATCTTCCTTGGTAGTGGGAGCTTTTCCATTGGGAATTCTCTAACTAAATGAAATCACAGATCAAGACTGCACTAAAAATAGTGATACTGTCAGAAATCCATATTTCAAAAGACTACTTTCAATTTTCTAAGCAAACTTTTTATACCAAATGAGACCTGTAAAATGATTGAAAATCTGAATACTCTATATAAATCTGTTGTTTGGTTTGCTGTTGCTGTTGGACAGGGTTTATGTTTATGGTGTTGTGGAAAATTAAACTATGATGGACATGTGTTTCTGGGATCTTATTATTTGATGTATTTCACTAATCTAGTTTCTATTTTTTAATGAATACCAGTGAGTGAGTTTTTCTCATTATTGCTTAGTGGTATATTTTGAGAACTAGTAATGTCAAACACTCTATTTCCTACTATTATTTCATTGTAACCTTTGATATTCTTGAATTTTTTGCCTACTTTTAGCCTGTACTTATTCATCTGATTTCTTTTTTTAAAGAAGGGTCTTTCATTCTTATGCTCTCTAGAATTGTAATTGTAATTAAGTGCTATATTTTGGTCAGAAGTGTTTCTACATTTATTAATATAATCATATTAATTTTTGTTATTAACAGGATTAAATATATTTATAGTTTTTTCCCTGATTTTGAATCTAGAATATTGATGGTAAAATTTTAATTTGACAATAGTGGGTAATTTATTGATATACTGCTGATATATTGTATTCAATATGTTGTGACTAAAATTAATTATACAATTTTATTTCTTTGATTTACAATTTTGGGTTGGTATTAGAATCATATTTGTACAATTATGGTTATGTGCTATCTTTATTTCTGAAATGATTTTAGTTATTTTTTTCTTTAAATCAACCAACAGACATTTATTCAATACTTAATATCTATCAGGATCTCAGAATACAAGAGAAAAATAAAAGTTTCTTTATATTTTATTGGTGTTTAACAGAATCTACTTATATTTCATCTATAATAAAGTTGGATTTTTTCTTTATTTCTTTGGAAGTTCACATATAACAATCAACTTGCTTTCCAATGTCATGTTGAACTCTATTTTCTAATTTCTTATGTATATATATATATGTATATATATATATATATATATATACACACACAAAGTTTTCAGGTTTCTTGCATATAATTGGTAAAACAGTTGGTTGCTTTCTTCACTTCTCTATTAATTTTGAAATCTTTTTCATTTGCAATTTTGGTCATCTGATTTATCCTTCCTCTCAGTGCAATTTAGCTAATATTTTGTCTATTTTATGATTATCCAAAATATTGATTATTTTATTTAATATCTCAGTAATCTTTGTTTTCAAGTTTATAACCCATGGAGGCATAATAAATTAACTCTTGATTAATTTTTATAAACAATTTTTGTAATTGTAATTGTATTTTACTTTCTACTTTATTATACCAACTTAACACAATTTTCTGTGTGAGTTCACCCCATTTATATTCAGAATTACTATTAACTTTGTTCCTTGTTAGACTTGATTTGATTCATTGATATATCTTTTTTCTCTCTCCCTTCCTCAACTTTTTTTAGAAGGAAAAAAAAGCAGAAATAAGAACTAGATAACTGCACAATGCATACCTATGTCCTTCAAAACATTTCACTAGGATACATAACTTTGTGTTCTTGTTGTTTGGTCATATCGAATTCTTTGTGATCTATTTGAGGGTTTTTGTTTCTTTGCTTGTTTCGGCTTTTTTTTTTTTTAAGCAAAGACACTGGAGTGGCTTGCTATTCTCTTCTCCAGCTTCTTTTATAAATGAGGAGCTGAGTCAAACATGATTAAGTGACTTCCCTAGGATATCACAACTAGCTAGTAAGTATCTATGGTGAAATTTGAACTCAGATCTTTCTGACTCCAGGCATGGTAGGTACTCCATAACTTTGTGTATCACCTGTCTTTTCACTTTTCTGACCACATAACCATCTGTTTTGAGAGCTTTTGCTACTAAACAGTAAAAACCCAACAGGAGAAATTGATCATCTTTGCAACCTCAAAACATCAGTTCCTCAAGCCCAGAATAGCACATTTTCTTTCTTGAGGATTTATTCATAGTCATTGAAGACTTATTCTCTTCTTTTGAAGACTTTCCTTCCTAATATTTATTCCTTGTATTAATAGTTTTCCAATGTGGTAGTATAGCTCCACTACAGATGAGAAAAAACTTGGTTAGTTTACTATCTAAGAAAAGCACAATTGATAAAGGCTCTTTATAATTGTTCATTTTTAGTTCTAAAATCCCAAGTTCCTTCCAATTATAGCATTGTAAGGTTCCACAAATAAATGATTCAGTAATAAAGTCAATTTACTAATAAAGTCAATTTACTCAATGATCAATTTCTCTAATGATACTTTAATTTAAGGATAATATTTCTTTTTTATATTTATACATATTTATATAATTATCTTGCTGTATAAGAAAAATTGGATCTATAAGAAAAAAAAAACCTGAGAGGGAAAACAAAATGCAAGCAAACATCAACAGAAAGTATGGAAATTCTATGTTGTGGTCCACACTCAGATACCACCAGCCTCTCCCTGGGAGTGTATATGGCTTTCTTTATCACTGAACAATTGGAACTGGTTTGAAACATTTCATTGTTGAAGAGAGTCATGTCCATCAGAAATGATCATCATATAGTCTTGTTGTTGCTGTGTATAATGATCTCCTGGTTCTGCTCACTTTTTATTTCCTGAGACAATTGGGGTTAAGTGACTTGCCCAGAGTCACACAGCTGGGACATATTAAGTGTCTGAGATAAAATTTGAACTCAGGTCTTCCTGACTTCAAAGCTGGTGCTCTATCCACTGCGCCACCTAGCTGCCCCAGTTCTGCTCATTTCATTCAGCATCAGTTCATGCAAGTCTCCCCAGGCCTCTTTGAAGTCATCCTGTTGGTTGTTTCTTACAGAACAATAATATTCCATGACATTCATATACCATAACTTATTCAGCCATTCTCCAATTGATGGGCATCCATTCAGTATCAAGTTTCTAGCCACTACAAAAAGGGCTGCCACAAACATTCTTGCACATGTGGGGCCCTTTCCTTCCTTTAAGATCTCTTTGGGATATAGGCTCAATAGAAATACTGCTGGGTCAAAGGGTATGCACAGTTTGATAACTTTTTGAGCATAGTTCCAAATTACTCTCCAGAATGGTTGGATCCATTCACAAATCCACTAACAATGTATCAGTGTCCCAGTTTTCCCACATCCCCTCCAACATTCATCATTATCTTTTCCTGTCAGCCAATCTGACAGGTGCATAATGGTACCTCAGAGTTGTCTTAATTTGTATTTCTCTGATTAATAGTGATTTGGAGTACCTTTTCATATGACTAGAGATAGTTTTAATTTCTTCATCTGAAAATTGTCTATCCTTTGACCATTTATCAATTGAAGAGTGGCTTGAATTCTTATAAATATGAGACAGTTCTCTATATATTTTAGAAATGAGGCCTTTCTCAGAATCCTTAAATGTAAAAATGATTTCCAAATTTATTGTTTACCTCCTAATCTTGTCTGTATTAGTTTTGTTTGTACAAAAACTTTTTAACTTAATATAATCAAAATTATCTATCTGGTGTTCAATTAAGAATTCCAGTTCTTCTTTGGACACAATTTTCTTCCTTCTCCACAGATCTGATAGGTAAACATCCTATGTTCCTCTAATTTGTTTATAATATCACTTTTCATGTTTAAATCATGAACCTGTTTAGACCTTATCTTGGTATGTGGTGGTAGGTGTGGGTCAAGCCCTAATTCTTCCATATTAGTTTCCAATTTTCTTTTTTTAAAATAAAGCTTTTTATTTGCAAAACATATGCATGGGTAATTTTTCAACATTGACCCTTGCAAAACTTTCTGTTACAAATTTCCCCCCCCATTCCCCACCCCCTCTCCTAGATGGCAGTAAGTCCAATACATGTTAACCATGTTAAAATACTTGACAAATCGAATGTGTATACATATTTATACAGTTATCTTGTTGCACAAGAAAAATCAGATGTACAAGAAAAAAAAATCTGAGAAGGGAAACATAATGCAAACATAGTTTCCAATTTTCTCAGCAGTTTTTGTCAAATAGTGAGTTCTTATCCCAAAAGCTGGGGTTAAAGATGATATTTCTAATAAGAAAGAAACTGGCCTTTAACATTTCCTAACTGTGCTCCTGGGCAAGTCATTTAATTCCAATTGCCTCAGCAAAAAAACAAAAAAAGAAAGGAAGAAAGGAAGGAAGGAAGGAAGGAAGGAAGGAAGGAAGGAAGGAAGGAAGTAAGGAAG
>JAJPUD010002348.1:90903-108139 GCA_023553655.1 Myrmecobius fasciatus
AGAAAGAAAGAAAGAAAGAAAGAAAGAAAGAAAGAAAGAAAGAAAGAAAGAAAGAAAGAAAGAAACCGGCCTTTCATGAAGCTAAAAATAGTTATCTAATTACCATATTATATATACATAGCTAGCTATATATGTGAAAGGGCATTTTTAGCTCCTTTTAAACATTTTATTATTCTTTTAAAACTTTTACCATTTTTATAAAATTTTAAGATCTATTATTTTAACAAATCTGATGTTAAAATCTTTATGTCCTTAACTGCTTTTCAGAATAAATTTTCAGGAAAATGAGCCTGCTTTTGAGTATTATTATTACTGTTCTATCTCATAGCCATGATCATTTTTGCATGCTTGATGAAATTTTTTTCTGTTTAAAATATGTCTTAATTATGAAAAAGTACTAGTCTGGTTCTTGGGCTCAAGGAATAGAAATATGGCTATACAATATTTAAATCTAACTCTATAGGATTTATGGAGGAAAGACAAATATGTACTGTGAATTTTGGGGAAATTTCTTCTCTCCAGGAAAAAAAAAAAACACCCTTAAAGGCAGGTTGTGTAAGAAGCCCTCAGGTTGTCAAGGACAGGGTGAGTTTGAGCTAGTATTGTCTTGAAGGAAAGTTTTCACTAGCATGAATTATGCTGACCCAAAATAATATTCCTATTAAGTCCTATTAAGGACTAAATGTAAAGAAAACTATCTCAGTGGAACAGACCTGGTCTTGGTTACCTGCTAAGATTTCAAGGTTAATACATTCCCCTTAAAATTACCTGGCATCCTGTTACTCAATTTCCCAAATAAGGGAAATCTAAGAGCTCTTCTGATTTGCTGACTGAATTTCCCCCTTTCCCCTGAATTTCCCTTTGACATCATATAAAGCTGCGTGTGTGTGTGTGTCTTTTTGTTTAGAATCTTTGTTAGCCACCCAATAATTGCTCATCCAATTAAATTTTTTAATCTTTTAGCCTACCTTCTGATTTATTGACCTCCAGTCAAATGGACCATGGAGCTAAGAATTGTCTCCTAGAAAGTCTTAAGACCCCAGGTTGAGGAATTTCCTCAAAATAAAAAGCACTATAACATATATGAAAGATTCAATAATGCATAAGTCAAATAACTGTCCATTTTAGTTTCTAAGAGGCAAGGCAACACACAAGATAATTATAGGAAAACCTGACAGAAACATAGGCTAGCCCTGATAATGCTCAAAAATAGCACTATTTAGGCTACAGGAGGCAAAGGCAGTTGTAACCTTTTTCAAATGCACCAAGAGACCAATTCACCTTTTGAACACCACAGTCTTCATGACTAACCAAGATAAATATACATACAGGGGTTAGGAGTTAACTGATTCAACTTTATATTGTCTTATACCCTTGAGTACTCTGCCTCCTTACCTTATGGCTACTTATCCCCCTTTCTAATTTATAATCTTGGATTATTCCTGACATTTATCCTCCTCATATGTGCTCTAATGCTGATAAAAGCCTCCTGAGCTAGCTAGCTAGAGCTAGGCTAATACAGTTGTGTATTAATGCATTTCCCCAAACATTATGCTTAGCAGAAATGGAGGTTTTTGGTTTTTTAAAAGATTTGTGTATAGATTGTGCATTTATGACGAGAGCATTCCATCTCCACAATTTGGAAACCTCCCATCTATCCTCCTACTGAACCCTAAGGACTATTTGGATTTTCCATCAGCCCTAAAGCTAAACTCTCTCATATGCCTTATATCCTTCAATTAGCATATGAGCTTCTTAGAATTTTGACTTATACCTGTTATACTTAGTGGAGTGATTGGGATACAGTGCATGTTTAATTTTTTTTCCACTCACCATCTTGTCTTTTACTATTTTCTCCTTGATTAATCTGGAGACAAAATCTATGTGTATATTTGTCCATTTTCCTCCCTTATTCACATGAATGCAAATTTGGGGCTATTTTTTTTTGGTTATAGTATAGTCAATACTTCACAAAGTTCCTTGAATTTTTTTGTGGGTGGAGGTCAGGAGGAAAGGACCTGTTCATCTGTGTATCTACTGTCAGAATGCAAACTCCAATAAAAATGTAAATGTTTTGAGGACAAAGAGACACTACTTCATTTTTTTCTTTGTCACCTCAACACAACATAGTACTTGCATTATAATTTATTTGTCCATATGTACCTACTTTCTCTGCATGTGTCATTGATTTTTATGGATCGTATATCCCATGAGGGATGAGATTATCTGTTAAATTGTTGAATACAATATGGTGAAAGACATGTCCTAATGATCAAGAACCTGATATTTCAATAGTGTGGGGACTTTTAGTGTAGGAACTCTGTACTCCAACAGAGATCACAACCTATCTAGTCTGAGAAAAACTTAGAAAAGTTTTGAATTGCTCCTGATTACGCAGCTAATGAATCTCACAGGTGAGATTTAAAATCAGGTTTTCCTGATTGGGCTCATGGTGGTCCCACTGGATCATGTTCCTACTATGCAACATTGCTTTTTAGCATAATACCTTCAAAGAATATTATAGCGAAGAGAAATATAGCACTTCACTTTTACAAATTAGGAAACAGTTATAGAAGTTAAAGTTACCAGCCCAAGTTTTCATAACTAGAAAGGGAGTTGAAATTTAAACTAATTTCTCATGAATTCGCGTGCAATATACTTTCTAGTAATGCCAAAAGACATAGTATCTAGAGCAAGTTTATAAAATACTTAGCACATTTCCTGGCATGTAGTAGACACTTAAGAAATCTTTCCATCTTTTCATCTTTCTCTTTCTCATTCCTTCCGTACTTCTTTCCTTCCTTCCTCTCCCTTCCATCCTTCATTCTTTCCTTCTTTTCTTCCAAAAAGCAAGGAAACTAGGATTACAACCATAAATAACCTTCTTAGCAAAATTGAATACAATCTTTCAGGGGGAAAATGGATATTCAATGAAATAGAAGACTTGCAAACATTCCTGAAAAAAAAACAAAGTAAATAGAAAAATTTGACATTCAAACACAAGATTCAAGAAAAGCACAAAAAGGTAAATATTAAAGAGCAATCATAAGAAATTCAACCAGATTAATCCATTTGCATTTCTATATAGGAAGATGATATATGCAACTCTTAAGAACTTTATCATTATTAATACAATTAAAGGTTTACATAAAGGATATAAATATGAGTCAATTATGTTGGGGTGATCATAAAAAAATAAAGGATCTCATCCTTAATTCTGAAGGAACACACTAGGGTAAGGTTGAAGGGAGAAGTAGAATAGAAAATGTTTTCTCTCATTAAAGAGGCAAAAAGGAAAAGTATTTATAGTGGAGGGGAAATGAGGAGGATGGCAGGCAATGTTTGAACCTCATTCCCATAGAAATTGGCTCAAAGAAGGAAGAATGTGTGTATGTGTTTACATAGTATGATATAAAAAATAACTTACCCAACAGGTAAATAGAAGGAGGAAAGGAAAAGACATATAAGGTAAGGATGATAAAAGAGACAGTGGACTAATGGAAATAGTGATCAGAAGCAGATTTTTGAGGAAGGACAGGAGAAAGAAAGAATTATAAACAGAAGAAAACAGAATGGAGGAAATTACAGTTAGTAACCATAACTGTGAATGTGAAGGGAATGAGTTCATGCATAAAACAGAAGTAAAAAGCAAAATACATTAGAAACCACAATCCAACAACTTGTTTACAAGAAGCATATACAGAGTTAAAATAAAGATATGTAGCAAAATCTATTATGCATCAACTGAAGAAAAATGTAGGGGCAGCAATCAGGTTCTCAGGCAAAGTAAAAACAGAAATAGACATTTTTTTTTAAATATAGGGAAATTACATTTTGCTAAAAGTGAAATAATGAAATAATATCAAAACAGCTAAACAGTAAAATAATATAAAAATTTACAGTAAATATTTCTGATAGAGATCTTATATCTCAAATATATAAGGAACTAAGTCAATTTTATGAAAATAAGAGTCATACCCCAATTGATAAATGGTCAAAGGATATGAAGAAGCAGTCTTCAGAAGAAATTAGAGCTATCTATAGTCATATGAAAAAATAGCCTAAATCACTATTGATTAGAGAAAGGCAGATTAAAATAACTCTGAGAGCCTTTAGTTGCAATACAGAAAGCAAATTACCAACCCAGGAAACCAGGCAACAACAGGCAGGATTAGTTTGGGTTATCCCATGTTGTGAGCAAGACACCAAATACAAAAGGCTCTTGTGCTCAAAGCCAAGGCTCAGAGTTATAAAAGAAAGAAAATGAGCAAGAGACAGAAAAGGATTTTGACCATAGAAAGCTATTATGTTGACAGGGAATACCAAAACACCAACCTAGAAGAGGACAAAATACTCAGATGAGATACCCCAAGGGCGATAAGAATTGGTCTCAAGCCCAAAGAGCCTTTTTTGGAAGTGCCCATAAAACATTTTAAAAGTCAAATAAAAAGAGGTAGAAGAAACCAGAGCTATGCAAGAGAGAGTTGACAGCTTGGAAAAGGAAGAACAAAAACTGACTGAAAGAAAACAATTTCTTAAAAAACACAATTGGTTAAATGCAAAAAAAAAATCCATTGAATAAAACAACACCTTAAAAAAAAGTAGAATTAATCAAATGGAAAACGAGATACAAAAGGTAACTGAAGAAAATCAGATTTTAAAAACTAGAACCAGGCAAATGGAAGCTATTGACTCTATGAGACATCAAGAATGAGTCAAACAAACTAAAAAGAATGAAAAAAATGGAAGAAAATGTAAAGTACCTCATTGGAAAAGAAATCTGAGATACCACCTCTTATCTATAAGAAATTATAGACAAATACTGGAGAGGATGAGGAAAAATAGGTACATTAATGAATACCTAGGAGAGTAGTAAACCATTCCAAATATTTTGAAGAACATATTGGAACTATGCCCAAAAAGCTATAAAGTTGCATAATCTTTGATCCAGTAATAGAAGGTTTGTATCATAAAGAGATCAAAGATAAAGAAAAGGACATATGTACAAAAATATTTGTAGCAGCAAAGAATTGGAAATTGAAGGGACACCCATCAATTGGGGAATGACTGAACAAGTTGTGTCATATGGTTGTGATGGAATATTATTGTGATATAATAATGATAAGAGAGATGGTTTCAGGAAAAAAAAAACATGGCAAGGCCTATGTGAATTGATGCAAGGAAAAGTGAAAACAACCAGGAGGTCATTTTGCACAACATCAGTGTTATAGTGATGGTCAACTGAGAAAGATTTGACTACTCTGATCAATACAATGATCCAAGACAATTTCAAAAGACTCATAATGAAACATGCTCGTCACTTTCAGAGAGAGAACTGATAAACTATGAGTGGAATTCAAAATACAATTTTCCTTTTTTCTTTGCTTCTTTCTTTCTTTCTCTTTCTTTCTTATTTCTTTCTTTTCTTTTTTTCTTTCTGGCTACTATTTCCATATTATATTCCATATGTTTTGCATGATTTCACATTTATTATATTATATTGATTTTGCTTACTTTCTCAGTAGATGGGGGAGGATTCTGAGAGAGGTGGATAATTTGGTACTCAAAATTTTAAAAGAAAAGAATGTTTAATATAAATATCTTTAAACAAAAATAAACAAAAACTGATACCCATGTTACAACTAAAGAAACTAAAGGTCAGGAGTAAATAATTTGTTCAGGTCACATTAGACTGAAGCAGGATTTGAACCATGATCTTCTTAGTTTCCATGTTCAGTCCTATATTCAAAAAGCTGCAATATATCTTCCTACCTTCTTACTACTTCAGAACAGAAATTTAGGACATAGATGTTCTTAAATAAGGCTTATATAGATTTATATGGGGTATCTAAATTGATCATCTCTAATTATAATCTAAACTAATTTTCTAATGGATTGAAATATAGTAGATTTTACATTAGTGAAAACTAGACAGCACAAAAGACAATGGAATGTTATATTAAAAGATATAACCTTCTTTTTTTTTTTTTTTTTGCTTTTTGCTGAGGCAATCGGGGTTAAGTGACTTGCCCAGGGTCACACAGCTAGGAAGTATCTGAGACCAGATTTGAACTCAGGTCTTCCTGACTTCAGGGCTGGTGCTCTAACCACTGCGCCACCTAGCTGCCCCTATAACCTTTTATTTTACAGAGACAAATGAGATGTCTCCAAGCAGGCAACCAGAATCAGTAATAAGCTATGTTATGCATTTAAAGTCTGTTGATTCCTAAAGCACACATTGGGGAAAAAAAAATCTGTCAGGGCAAATTTAAGAAAATGAGGTCCAGGCTGCTTAATTCTCATTATTTTATATAATCATTTTTGCACATTTTGGAAGAACAAGAATTCTATACTGTTAAATTCTACGTACCTAACCATTCTTACAGAAACCTGCAGTCATTTCTGATTAAGTGGAACTAATTAAGAAATATAATTCATGTACTAAAAATGCAAAAGAAATTTCCCATAAAATGTGAAATGAATGTGGTCATATCTTATCACCATATTTACATGTAAATGCCAATATACTTTATATCAACTTCTTCTATTGTAATCCCTTCAGCAGGAGTCCTTTAGAATCAAAATGTTATTAATATATTCCGGAAAATGCACAATCTCCTTGGTCTTTTATTACCCACATATTGAATCATTTCTGCCTAAGACAGATTTTGGAGACAATTACTTTACCTAATAAAAATCTAAAAAGCTTAACAATACCTATAGTAATATTAGATTTCTTAGGGTGCTGGGGATATTATTCACTGTTAAACATAATACGTTAAATTATGCTGTTTTACAAAAGCACATCTAAAGCCATGATTATTAGTTTAATTATAATTATGGACCTTGATGTACATTGTTATAATTGAAATGATAGTACCAGGAAATTTATTTTATGGATTGTCAATTTGTTTTGGGATAGAAAAAGATCAATTTACTCAAAGGAAAATGTAGCTTATGATTAACAAAAGAGACAGGTATACTTTGACCAATAAAATAAGCCAGGGTTATTGTTACCTGATTATGTATTTCAATTTTGTTGTTGTGTGATGTCTTCAATGTTGATATTCCCTCTATTTGCATGCGCCATACAATCCTATACTTTTGAATTCCTTGAAACATTTTTCATGCCCATCTATAAACTCAGCATAAAAATAAACTTAACTTGCTAGAGGAATTTCTCTATTTCTTTTAATATTTTGTGGGCACCAAGTAACACTCAGGTTGCCCATTTTTATGCCATACTCTTATTTTGTTACATGACAAGAGTACCTTCTTTTCTAATCATACATATGCAGGGTAGAGTGACTAAGTCTCAAACAGATGGCACAAGGAGGCAAATGAGGTTGGACCTCCAGCATGGCAATCATATTCAGATTTGATCTCATGCATGATGAAGTGGAATAGCTTAGGTGACTATAGACATAAATAAAACTCAATACTAGTAAGCTGGAGTGAAATGTTAGGTAGTGTCGATGTGAAAAAGAAAAAAAAAACAATATGTCATCATTAACAGCAGTTTATTCTCATTTTCAATGACAATACAATCACTACATTGTATTCCAGGTTCTATATGAGATTGTGGAAATGATATCTAAAATGAAATTAGGAAGAAGGGCCAACTGAATCCAAAAGAAACATGTGCTGGAGAAGATACAATTACAAAGGCATTGAGATAATGATTATTTAATAGATTAAAACAAGCGAAGATTTCAAAAATGTGGTAAAGATAATATTGTATTAACAACTCGAAAAAGTAATTATCCTATACCTATTTCCTCTCCTCTATCAAATCTCTTTGAGAATGGTCTCTGCATGTGTCAAGGGTTTCAGTAGTGAAAATATGAAAAGCAATAGGAAGACTTTTATAGATGCTCTTCACAGTCACAGAACTTACTAAAAGACACAAAGAAGGTGAGAACCCAGTGTATCTATTTTTTACACATTTACACCACATCACACATTAAAAAAACAACCAGCATTTTATTTGGCAGAGCCTCTAACTAGTTGTGTGGTCTTGGCAAATAATTTGATATCCTTAGGTCTTCAGTTTTCTCATTTTATCTTTAATATTGGGAGAATAAATCAGATTATTTCTAACTTCCTCTAATGAGTCCATGACTGTAAGCACTATAAAAGTTTAAGAAAAGGAAGAATCACCAAGATCTGGGGTAAACAGGGAAGGCTTTATGGAAAAGATGAACCTTTAGCTAGATCTTAAAAGATGGTTGATTGGAATAAACAGAGAAGAGAGCTATAGGGATATTGTTAGAAAAATACATGAATTTTTTTTTTGGAAAAAACCTACTATACCAGGGGTTATAAGGGAGATGAAGGAAAGAGAAAGATTTCATATGGTGAGAAATAAAATTGTAGAATGGGGTCAAATTTTGAGGGATCTCAAAAACCAGGTTGAGAGGTTCTGATAGTACGTCACAATAGAGAGGATTAAAGTTCCATATTGGGAAGAATAACACAATAATAACTCAAATTTAAATAGTGCCTTAGAGTTTACAAGGGCAGCTAGGATATACAGTAAATAGAATGCTGGGACTAAAATTATAAATACTTATATTTCTGAGTTTAAATCTTATCTATCTAGGTGACCCTGGGCAAGTCGCAACCCTGTTTTCTTCAGTTTTCTCATCTATAAAATGAATTGGAGAAGGAAATAGAAAACCATTTCAGCATCTTTGCCAAGAAAATCCCAAACTGTGTCTTGAAGAGTTGGACATGAATAAAAAGTGAATGATGAACGGCAACAACAAAAAGCTTGTAAAGCACTTTTCTAATAACTGCGTTAGACTTGTTGTACAAGTATTATTAAATATCACTTTCAGGTTCAGAGAAGTTAATTGTTGTATCTAAGGTCACACATGTAATAAATATTGGAGCTAGAATCCAAACCTAGGTGCTTCTTCACCCTAGCACTATATAGTCCAGCACTATCCCCACATCACCTAGTGAAATCAATATTTAAGAGAAAACTAGTGGTAGTATTCATGAAGGAATGAGGTCTGTTGGCATAAAAACAAAAAGACTTTAACAGAAACATTTTTATCTGGTAAACATGCTTTTAATATTTTTGGAAAGATATATAGAGCATAATTTAATTCATCTAATTCTATTTAATTCATTCTTTTTCAAATACCATACTCCAAAATAAGGCTTCTTCACTTTTTTGTCTTAAATCCCCTTTAGACCCCTTATCAGAGTAATTGCTTAGATGCATAAAATAAAATATATGGGATTACAAAGAAAACAAATTACATTGAAATACACCTAACAATGTTAATGGGCAACAGGTTAAGAACCCCAGATCTATAATCTTGTTATTAGCATGAAGGAGCTAAATCTTATTCTTTGCATTTGCAGATACATATTCCACTAACTTCTCAATTTTATGCTATGTCTTATTATAGTGCAGAGATGATACTAAAATCTTGAAGGCTTTGGCCAATAAAAAACAGATGCCACAAACACCTCCAAGATGAAAAAGCTCAAATTGTAAGCACAGTGACAGATTATCAAACTAGTTGAATTCGGAGATGTTCAGGTATAGAAATCTAGATACCAGATTATTATTTTGCTCTACCCAGCTACTATGAAACTGTCTAAGAAAACTTAAGAAGAATTGTTATCAATATTCAGGTAGGAAGCACCACACTAACAAAATCACATATCTTGTAAACCATCTAAATATATAAGTTCATGAGCAATAATCTATGATGAATATGCTTTCAGAATACTCTGAAACTAGAGCTGAAAGGTATTTTTAAAGTTTACTAAGAAACTATATAATTATAAGTTGAAATCAAATCATTTCTTTATGCAACTACCCCTTTATATTCCTTCAATAGCCAGATGGAATAATATATTTTCAAATTAAGGGCAAAAAGGGCTTGCTCTTTTATTTTATTTTCTTAGGGAAATATGAGCTAAAGTGCCACTGAAGCACATCTAGATAGATATTTTTTTCATGTTCCTATCTGTCTTCACTTGTCATGATGTGAGCACAGATATGTTCCATATGTTCTCACATTGCCAAAGAAAAACATGGACAGATGTGCACAGCAGAAATCATTTTAAAGCACAGTCACATATTAAACTCAATCATCATCAGCTACTCAACAGTGATACTATATGTGAAAGAGGCTGGCTAGCTGGCTGAATCATTCATCAAAGAAGTCAGATGGCACTGAAGTCAATGGCAAGGTAGTTTATTGCAATGTCAGTGCCCTTACCTATTTGGGATGAAATGCAATGCCTATAAATTCTAGTGTGTGATATATAATATGGATGCCATTTCAAAAAGGAAAGCAACTATGTAGGAGTTTGTGGAGAGAATATGTATAGGAGAGCAAAAGCTTTCTCCTAGTACATGTTTATACTTTCAAGAATAAATGAACAATTGTTTTGGTTTGTAAATAGCATGAATAATCACAAAACTCATGCTTCATAGGAATAAATATAAAATATTTTCCCATAAATGTAAACTAGTAGAAATAAGTAATTTTCTTTTCAATATAGTAAGAGACAGGACACAAAAATAGAAGAGGGGCTTAAAAAGAAAGAGTCTACTGAGTCAGTGAGTTCAAGGAAAATAAATGTCATCTTACTGCTATCTGATAAAACTCAGAGAAGGCAGTTAATTGGTCAACAAGCATTTATTAATGGTTTACTGCCAGGTATAGAAAGAAGGGCAAAAATATAGTCCCCAATCTTAAGGAGTTTGCACTGTAACGTATGAGATGACACAAAACAATTATATATATATATGTATGTATATATATATATATATATATATATATATATATACATATATGGTGCAAATGGAATATACATTCAGAGGGAAGGCACTAGCAATAGGGGACCAGAAAAGAGTTCTAGCAGAACATAGAATTTGAGCTGAGTCTTAAAGGAAGCCAGGGAAATAAGGAGCAGAGGTGAGGAAGGAAAGTATTTCAGCTTGGGGAAGTAGCTAATAAAAATACATGGAATCAGGAGATGGAATGTTATATGTAAAGAACAATAAGGAGGCCAGAGTCTTTGTATCACAGAGTATGTGGAAAGGAGTAAAGTATAAGCCAACTGAAAGGGTAAGGAGAAGTATTGAAGCAATTTAAATGACAGAGTATTTTTATATTTTATCTTTGAGAAAACAGTTATTAGAGTTTATTGATTGGGAGGAGATGGCATAATCAGAACTCCAATATAGGCATATGTCATTTTATTGCATTTCATTTTATAATGTGTCACAATGTGTGTGTTTTTTGTTGGTTTGTTGTTGTTTTGTGCTTTCACGAATAGAATGTGGCAACCTTGTATCAGACAAGTCTATAGACATTTTTCCCCAACAGCATATAATCACGTCTCTGTGTCATATTTTTGTAATTCTCACAATATTTCAAACTTTATCATTATTATTATATTTGTTTTAGTGACCTGTGATCAGTGATCTGTAATATTACTATTGTAATTGTTTGGGGGTACCACAAAATAAGATGTTGAACTTCATAAAGTTACTCTACTGACCAGCTATTCTCCCATCTCTCTCCCTGTTCTCAAGCTTCCATATTCCCTCAGACAAAACAATATTGAAGAATATTACATAAACTTAGTTTGATAAAGCAGCAGCAGGATTTGAGAGAACTGATTCCAATTCTGAAAGTTCGACTGTGGGCAAAATGCTATCAAACAGCATCATATGCTACAAAGAAATTTTTTGTGAAAGGAAGAGTCAATCAATGCAGCAATCTTCATTGTTGCCTTATTTTTTAAAAAATTGTCACAGCCACCCCAGCCTTCAGCAATCACATACTCTGCTCAGTCAGCAGCTATCAGCTTTGAGGCAAGAGCTTCCACCAGCAAAAAGATTGCAACTTACTGAAGGCTCAGATGATGATTAGCATTTTTAGCAGTAAAGTATTTTGAATTAAGGGTTTTTTAAAGATATAATACTGTTACATACTTAATAGACGACAGTAGAGTGTAAACATTGCTTTTATGTGAAAGGTGAAGATAAAAAGAATGTGACTCACTTTATTATGATATTCACTTGATTATGTTGTCTGAAACCAAACCTTCAATGTCTCTGAGATATGCTTATACAGCAAAATCATTTTGACAACAGAGTGAAAAACAGATTGGAGTAGGCAAAGTCTTGAGGCAAGGGAGTCAATTAAGATGATTATTTCAAAAGTCCAAGCATGAGGTGACAAGTTTCTCCATCAAAGCAATGGTTCAGTGAGAAGACAGAAGTCTATATATACAACAGAAACTGTGAAAGCAAAATGGACAAAATTTGGCAATAGATTGGAAAAGGAAGAAGGGATGACAACTTTTGGTTGTAAAACTGAATGACTGGAAGAATGATGATACCCTCAATAGCCTTAGGAAAATGGAAACAGTTTTTGGAAAAGACATTTTGGACATAGTGAGTTTCAGATGCCTACAGGACATCCTATTTAAAATGTCCAAGAACAGTTTACAATTCAATATTGGAACTCAAGACAATGCTTAGGGTTGACCTGAGAATTATCTACATAGAGATGATAACTGAATTCTTTGGAACTGATGAAATCATGAGGTGAGAAGAGAAAAGGGTCAAAGAGATTTTGAGGAACATCAATATTAGTGGGAATGAACCAAAGAAGACATGGTAAAGACACATATTGACGTGTTTTATATTCTATCTAAATTTAAAAAATAGATAATGGTGAAACAGAGGTAGGGTTTGGGGGTTAGACAATGATCATGGTAGTCTTGGGTCTAAATTGTGATAATTATAGGAATATTCAGAAGAATAAGACAGCAGAGTAAGGCAGCAGAGATAAATTTAAATTGTATTCATAAGATCATACATTTAGAAATGGAAAGGACTATAGAGAAATCTAGTCAGTTCTCATTTGACTGATAAGGAAACAGAAAACCAGAGAGATTAAATGGCTGACCTGACGTGTCACAAGTAGTCTGAATGGGACTCAGAATTTCCCTTACTCTCAATTCAGAGCCCTTTCCTTTATACTATATTGCCTTTTATGTGACAAGCTCCCTAAGAATCACAAAGTTATTACATTAAAGTAACATATTCTTGCAGTTCTTTCTACAAATGCCAAAATGTTTTTGGGGAAAAAACAAAAAAGACTCAATCATCTAATATATTCATAATTAATTATCATTATATTAATTAGTCTATTGGTATTTAATGAAAGAGCAAATAAAACAATAGATTTATCATAAAAACTGGGTGCTTGAAGTTGTTTCACTAATATATGGCTGTAAGAAGCATATAGGCTATCCTGATTGATTATTTAGTGAGGTTTAAGTTTAAGAAAGTTAATCAACATTAATTGGAGAAAAAAAAGTTATAAACTCAGTCTAGTGTAAAAGTTCCCTTGATTTATTGTCCTTAGGGACTTTAATTTATGTTTCATGGTTAAAAGGTGGACTCACATTTCTTGGGCATCATAAAAGCTTTAAGAAGGTATGGGGCTGGCTTGTTTCTTTTTTGGTGGATGGTTTATGATTCATTATACATGAGTAATCATTCTACCTTTAAATATAATATTGTTTTGATGACTCAACCATACCCAAAGTCACTTACTATACTGATAGTGAATAACAGAACTACAATTTGCATTGTTTCTCTGATTCCAAAAGCAGTGCTCTTTCAACTGTTACATTGCTTAGCAAAGATTTTTAATGTTAAGCCAAAAAAAACTTATCTAAATGGAAGAAAAGTTTATTCAAAAAAGGAATCATCCAGGTGTTTTTAGATATTTAAATGCTATGTGTCACAGTCAAATACATAAATATCTATTTACTTTTAGTTCAGATTTTTTTTTGTATAAAGATTGAAAGGATAGCAAAATTTACAATGCTTCAAAAAATTGTGATTTCATTGTTGTTTTCTCCGATAAAGAGTAAAACACCTTAGTGCATTGTTTTACTCAGCTTCCCCCTTCCCAATTCAAATCATTTGGTGATCAGCCTTTTAGTAATGAAAGTTGGCATAAAAAATTTAGAGACACTTCAAAAGAAACTGGAAGCAATAGTAAGGACAAGTCAAAAATGGAAAGCCCTATATCTAGTCAAATTTTCCCTACACAAAAAGCTTTTAGAAAGAGTTGCTAACTTAATAGACTTTATGTTCAAACATTTAATTTCAAAACATTCTTTTCAGCTTCTTCCTGTAGGTCTAAAATGTGTTGGAAAAGTTGCTCATAAATCTTTTTTTAGCATCTCCTTGTATGCTTTACTTTCTTGCCAGGGTAAGCCAGAATATAATTAATATTTAAGGATTCATAATTTCATAAGCATGAGCATTCTTTTCACTGACACAGATGGCACTCCCTCTATACATTAGGAGAGCATCTTTGAGATCAATTTTTTATGTAGCCAACTCAGAGATGAGCCTTTCTGAATTTGGCTTGTACCCAAACAACAGACATCATTTGGCCTATACTCAAATCCTGTGCAGCTTGGTAGAACCTGTCAGAACTTGTGGTATGGCTTAGCATTTGACCTCGGGTTACCACTGTAGGAAGATGAGCAGGACTTTAGTGGAGAATATGAGAGATTTTAAATCAAATTCCATCCTTATTTGTTTATACCAGTCTCACAGACAAATATTCATTAATTCATAGAGTATATAAACAAGGATTGCACATCTCTGATATGAGAACTATTTCCATCCACTCTTTGGTGTCCAAGATTAGATAATACCGTAGTGCTAGAAGGACAGCTCCCATTCTCTTGTCTACATTCTTCATTTTGCTGAGAAATGCAACAACTAGTGAAAGAATTAAAACAGAATTCCAGAAGACAGAGTGGGATTTAATTAATTTACAACTTCACACCACTTCTCAGAAAAAATCTTCAACAAGTTTGTACTGTAAAGTGCAGACACTTAGTAATTAGTAATTAGCAAAACAAAAAAAAGTTTTTAAAATAATCAATGCTGTGTGTGGATGTCACATCACCTCTTTAGGCCACAGTTACCTCACCTATAAAATGAGGGACTTGAACTAGACAGCCTCTGAGGACCCTTACAACTCTGCTATGATCCTATGATTGTTATTTTTGCTTATTGCAAATATATTCAAAAATCTCTCTCCCACTAAGAAAAATACTTGAAATGCAGTCTTTCAAAGTAGATCTAGAAAAGTTAATTGTAACAGTATTCCAAATATTTACTGTTCATGATGGCATCTTTCCAAATGCATCAATAGACCAAGGACCTGTGATTCCAATGCTGTTTGAAAAAAAGAAAAGAAAAATCCTAGAGATCTACTCTTTAGCAGTGTCTAATAGCAAAAATAATGATTTGCAAAGACGTTCATCCACAATACTCAATCTGACTTGGTCTCTTAGTTCAAGAAAAAAAAAAAAACACAATTATAGCTCACATCTGCAGTTTTCAACCAGAAAAGAAATTAAAGGCAGAGCAATATACTCCTCGAGGTTGGGGGAGCAAAGTAATGGCCTAGGTGCGTGGAAAGTGACCTCATTTTTCCTTAGACGGCTTTAGCCTCCAAGCTCATCTTCTCTGACTGTTGGGTGTGGGGAAGCACAATGGGAGAGCCACAGGAGATGAGGCAAACTTCTCTTAGTGCTCCCCCTTTTCCTATAGGACCCCAAACCAAATACAAAGAAGCGAATAAACACGCTCAAGTCCAAGAGCACAGCTGGCTCCTCGAGTTGCAGCCATCCCACATCTGTCCTATCCGGGCATGCTGGCTGGCACTGAAGAGGGCAGAGCCTGGCAGGCTAAGCCAGCTTGAGCTGTGGTCAAAAAGGCAGCTCATGAGTATGTCGGCTTTTTCCTTACCTTGAGGAGCACAAAGAGCCAGAGCAGGGGCAGGATCATGAGGCTGCCGCTCGCCCTCGTGGGCCGGCTTCCCATAGTAGCTCTGACGGGTCCGAGGGAGGTAGGGAGCCGCGGTCTGGGCAGAGGCAGCCGGCGGCCCCCGCTCGGCTTCTCTGGCTGGTTCCCTCAGCTCACAATGGCGTATTGGTGGCGAGGGATCAGATGGCCGGCATCGTCGCCACTCCCGGGGGGCGCATCCTCCCTTTTCTCTCTTTCTGACAACTCCTCTGCTTCCTTTCCCTCGCCTGGATTTCTCCGAGGATGTGTCAAGCAGGCTTGCTCTTTGATGGCTAAAGATGAAGGGATGGAGGCTTGGGGATGGGCGAGGCTTTGCTGCCAACCCGGCTGTTCTTGGAACCGCAGGATCCGCGTGGTGGGTGATAAGCTCGGAGTCCCAGCACAGCCTACTGCTCTCTAAGCATCCTCAGCTAACAAGGAGCCTCTTACTCTCAAGGCTTAACATGATAAGAAGCCTACCATCACTCTCTCTCTTCCCCCTCCCAGCTCCCGCCCACAATTTCTTTCAGATTCCATATTTGGCTCCGCCCCTTATCCCAGCCTCACCTCCCTATCTCCCTACCTTCCCTCTATCAGGACTGTTACAAGTGGATTTTCATGTATCCTACTCAACAGGCCTCTTCCATAATATAAACCAGGATTTCTGGGGGAAAAGAAAGAAGAAAGAAAAGAAAGAAAGGCAGAAAGAAAAAGAAAGAAAGATAGAAAGAAAGAAAAACAGAAAGACAGAAAGAAAGAAGGAAGGAAAGAAAGAAAGAAAGAAAGAAAGAAAGAAAGAAAGAAAGAAAGAAAGAAAGAAAGAAAGAAAGAAAGAAAGAAAGAAAGAAAGGAAGGAAGGAAAGAAGGAAGGAAAGAAAGAAAGGAAGGAAGGAAAGAAGGAAGGAAAGAAGGAAGGAAGGAAGGAAGGAAGGAAGGAAGGAAAGAAGGAAGGAAGAAGGAAAGAAAAAAAGAAAGAAAGAAAGAAGGAAAGAAAAAAGAAGGAAAGAAAGAAGGAAAGAAAGAAAGAAGGAAGGAAGGAAGGAAAGAAAGAAAGAAAAAAGAAAGAAAGAAGGAAAGAAGGAAGGAAAGAAAGAAAGATAAAAAGAAAGAAGGAAAGAAGGAAGGAAAGAAAGAAGGAAAGAAAGAAAGACAGAAAGACAGAAAGAAAGAAAGAAGGAAAGAAGGAAGGAAGGAAAGAAATAAAGAAAGAAAAAAGAAAGAAAGAAGAAAAGAAAGAAAGAAGGAAAGAAAGAAAGAAAGAAAGAAAGAAAGAAAGAAAGAAAGAAAGAAAGAAAGAAAGAAAGAAAAAAAAGAAAAAAGGAAGAAAGAAAGAAAGAAAGAAAGAAAGAAAGAAAGAAAGAAAGAAAG
>JAJPUD010002348.1:116896-132330 GCA_023553655.1 Myrmecobius fasciatus
TGTGTGTGTGTGTGTGTGTGTGTGTGTGTGTGTGTGTGTGTGTGTGTAGGTGTAAATGCTGATGATTTATGTGAATTTATTGTATAGCTTCTTTCATTTATTTCCCATTTCTTTTTTTAGTATTATTTCATTCATAATTATCACATTAAACTCTTGTTTATGTTGCTTGTTGCTTATTTTTTTTCTAAGAATTCTAATTAATCCTAAAGCTGTTATGCTTTTCTTTGAGGTTTTACTTGTAGGTATTTTGGAATTAATTTCTTCCCAGTTTGTGCCTCAAGTACCAGGTACCTCTAAATAATTCTTTGCTTTGTTTTGTTTTATACATTTGTTTACTCAGTTCTTCCAACTTTACCTTCCAGGATTAGGAATTTGTGTTACAGCTAGAGTTGAGGCACTTCTGATGGAACTATTCTGATGGAAATACAGGCTCTGTATTTTCTTGGCCTATCTTATCTTGGGTTCTGCTGCTCTATTCTCTGAATATTGAGTGCTATGTTTAGCAAGGGTTATGAGAGTGGCTCAAGGCCAGAGCTACAAATTTCAGCAGATCTTATGTGGCTTCATCAAAGCCATTGTTTGAACATTTCCCTCCTGTGTCTTTTAGGTTCCAGACACTAGTCTGAATCTAAGTAACACAGTTGTAGACTTATGCCTGGATAGTCTCTGTCAGCTAAATGGAAGACTCAAAAGTTTAAGAGTAACTGAGTGTGAATTTTCAACAGAGTTGTGATCTCCTTTGGGGTCAGAACAACAGTACTACTATCTTTGCCTTGTTCTGTTCTCAGAGATTATCCCAACATGTTCTACAGTACTGGACTTGTTCTCTTAGCTGTAGGTCAAAATTGTGATTTGTAAATAAAAAAATGACTGACTGGTTTTTCCTTAGATTTCTCAATCACTACCCAATCTAGTACTTTTCTTTGTAAGAAAAATTGTGAGGGAACTGAGTGCCTTCTAATTTGCTCATTTAATTTGTTTTCCCTCCTTAATATTAAGCAGATTCTACTTCTCCCTGGTGGCTTCAATTCTAAAAAGACAAGGTATGAGGATGCTTTGTTTATGTAGGAATTATGGATATGGTTATTAAAATATGGATTAATAATGAAGGTCATGACCAAAACTTTAGCACCCTGACTAGGAAATATCTAGGAAATTTGGTGAGGCCTTTGGACTAGAAACCTCCCTTGTTTTTCTTATATTTCCTTTTATTCTGATTTTATGAAATTTAAAGACTTTTGGGATTTATAATTGAGATCAAAATCCCCAAACCCATTTGATTTTTATTATGAATTTCAATTGCAAAATCACATATTTATTACCTTAGCAACCTTATGTGAATTAGATATAAAAATCTTTTGAAATGAAAAGTTTGGAGGGGGCTAAAACATGAGAATAAAGACCACTGCCTAGATCAAGGTAGCAAAATAGCTAGAAGTTGTAGACTTAATCTATTCTATCACTATCATAAATCAGCCTAATATATAATGAGGATGGATTTTCCAGGTTTGTAGAGAGTGGCCTTAGTCAACCTCACTTATTAGAACAGGAAAAACTCATTGGAATTCAACTTTGTTAATATCAAACCGTGATATATTCCTAGGTGCATTACTGAGATTTATATCCATGGGGCAGACATAAACTCAGTGGTAAAATTCTGCTGATATAGCTAATTTCTTGCATTTATGGGTGGATCATGTCAGCTCAGCAACTTCTTTTGTTATTGTTTTATCATTCAATTATATCCAACTTTTCTTGTGGTTTTCTTGGCAAAGGTATTTACATTTTCTTCTGAAGCTCATTTTATACATGAGAAAACTGGGGCAATCAGAGTTAAGTGACTTGCTCAGGGTCACTCAACTAGTAAATATCTGAAGCCATATTTGAAATCAGATCTTCCTGATTCCAAGATTAGTAGTCCATCCACTGAGCCACCTAGCTGCCCCAGCAACTCCTGGATCCTCCCTTAGCTAAATGGTACAAATCTCTCGACAAATTCCATCCTTATAATCATTCCATTGTCATTTTCTTGGACTAATGAACAAATTAGTTCTTCCTCAGTATCATCCAAGATTGAATTAAATCCTGTATTACTTAGCACTTTAACCTCATTGAGTGTTCAAATGTACTTCTATGCTTATTTATAACATCACTCATCACTCATCATCTTCATTTATTTTTTGTTTCTTTTTGAAAAATGAACTGATTTCCTTTTAGAGACAATATCTGTTCTTACTCATAGCCTGCTTACTAAGGGAAGTGCTTTTCCAGTTTAGCTCTATCTTAATGTCAGTTTGTCAAATGTCAAAGAGAGTGGTGATAGTGAGTGTGTGTCATGCTCACTGCAATCTCTGTACAAATCCTGAAAACTTTTTGTTTGCAGTCTACTCTTGCTAGAAGCTGTGAGACTGATATTTAAAATACCAGTGACAGATACTTAATCCCAAAGAAGAGTATTTCCCTCAATTTCAGGTGTACCTTTTCCCTAGATGATTTTCCAAAAATTTTCCAAAATGTAATAGCAAAGAGTCTCGGGAATATATAATGGAGGCAAAGGATGGAAGGTATTATCTACGGCTAAATAGGACAAGTTACAATCAAGCAGATTAGAAACCCATTTTACAGGTGTTTAGGGACACTTTTTTGAATCCTTATTCTAGTAACCGACTTTCTTTTATTAATTATGGTCATTCCAGAGTTATATCAATGCCAAGACTAAGGGAATCCCTTATCCTACTGAGATTTTGGGCACTAAGGGACTAACTGCATCTTGTGGCAATAGCAATTTAATATGCATACATATATTCCTTAGCCATGAATAACTGGAACAAGGATAGATTAATTATACTAAAGCTTGCTTTTTAATGATCTATATAAACCAACATCAGGACTGGATGGATCCTCTTTTTCAATATGAGCTTTTGTTGTTAATTCATCTAGGTGCATTCCTCTGGTGATGATATGGAAAACTGCATCTGCCATACATAATTTATGTCCTTCCAGAGTGATTATTTGTGTTTAATGAAATGATTTCTCCCCCTTTATATGTTTCATTGATTCAATTTCTCTAGATATCCACCTTGAATTTAGGGCCACGCTATGCCTGACGCAACATACGTAATGATCCCTGGCTATATGTATTCTTTATATTTGTACTACCTGATGCAAATTTGCTATACATATAATGTGTAATAATATATGTTGCCCTAGTTAAGCAGGTATCCCCTTCCCACTGACATGTGGTAATTTGTAGAAGAGTATGTATGTGTGTGTAAATGTGTGTATGTATGCATATGTGTGTGTATATATGCATATTATATATATGTAGCAAGTCTGAATTTTGTCATTTTCAATAGTATTTTATTTTTCCAAATACATGTAAAAATAGTTTTCAACATTCATTTTTGTAAAACTTTGCATTGAATTTTTTTCTCCCTCCCTCCCTTACTTCCCTCTTTCCCAAGACAGCAAGCAATCTAATCTAAGTTAAATATATGGAATTCTTTTACACATATTTGCATATTTATCTTGTTGTACAAAAAAAATCAGTTCAAAAGGGAAAAGACATGAGAAAGAAAAAAAAAGCAAACAATAACAACTACCAAAAGGTGAAAATAATGTGCTTCGATCCACATTCAGTCTCCTTAGCTCTCTCTCAAGATGTGGACGGCATTTCCCATTCCAAGTCTATTGGAATTATTTCTTGTCATTTATGTTGCTATGTTGTTTATTTTTTTGTAATAATACTATTATACCCACTGGTGTCTTGTTGAATTGATTGTTGACTGATAAAAGAAACACATTAATGGGGGCTCACAAATTTATGATTTTAGGGTGATGCTGATTCATATTATGCCTTAAATCTGAAGTTCCATTCATGTGCAAGGAGGTCCCAAGTGTTACACATTCATATATCTCAATTTGGTCATACATTGTTCAGTGGGCATCCATTTTGTTTCTAAGCTATTCTTTAATTTACTTTAATTAATTTTTTTGGTACCACAAAACCATGAATGTGTTTTTTCAACCTACAGAAACTTTCTAATTTTTGATCTAATTCCAATAGTGGCATTGCTGAGTCAAAAGAGTATAAAGTTTCTTTTTTTTTTTCTTTTTTTTTTGCTGAGGCAATTGAGGTTAAGTGACTTGCCCAGGGTCACACAGCTAGGGAATGTTAAGTGTCTGAGACCAGATTTGAACTCAGGTTCTCCTGACTTCAGGGCTGGTGCTCTATCCACTGCGCCACCTAGCTGCCCCGAGTATAAAGTTTCTTATGTGATCTTTGTATTTTTTTTTTGTGCATATATTTTATTCTTCCTCTCACCCCAAGTAGGATGTGTGCTCTTTAATGGGTTGTTAGGTTTTGGTCTTTACATACACAACACCTAACAAATTTCTAGAATATAAGTACTTACTAAATGTTGATTACATTGAGTTGAATAATCCCAATCTGTTTTCCAAAATAATTGAATACATTTATAATTCTACTTTACTGTATTGTTTTCCTATATCTCTTTCAGATTACTATCTTTTATCATCCTTATTAATTTCATGGAAGTGAAATGAATAACTCAGTTATTTTAATTTTCATTACTTATATTAGTAGTGATTTGGGAGCATTTTATAATTAGAGTTTACATTTTCTTTTTTTGAGAACTTTATATTCTAAAATAAATTATGTATTGGGAGATGACCATGCATATCAAGTCATATCCTATCTTGAATATCAGACTTTTATCAAAGACCTTTGATGTAAAATTTTTTCCCACTCAATTTCTATTCTTATTCTGGTGATTTTTTTTTTTTAATAAAGAATGGTTTGCAGTGTGAGAAGAACCTATGGCAACAGTGGATGGACAATTGGCTTAGAGTCAGAATGAGCTATTTGAATTCTGCCTCTCACATTTATTAGCTGCGTGACCCTGGACAAGTCAAGTAACTGCTTAAGACCTCAGTTTCCTCATCTGTAATATGGGAATAATAATAGTACGTTTTTGGAGATTAAGTGAGATGTTTTTAAGTGCTCTAAAAGTCTTAAAATACTATATAATCTATTAGCTTATTAGCTATGAATAATATTAGCTATTATGGATATGTTATAGCTTTATTGTTTCCCCAAATGCTTGCTGAATCATAGCTCTATCAACAAGACATTACCTATCTTCCCACAAATTCTCCAACAGTACTCATTCCCATCTTAAGTCATCTATGCCAGGTTTCTGGGTATGGGCTATTTTGATATGCATTTCCCTTATTATTTATTTATTATTAGTGACCTGGAGGATTCTTTTATATGGTTAATAGTTTGCAATTCCTCTTTTAAGAACTTTGTCCTTTGAACAGTACTTATTGTTATATATATATGTTTGTATATCTAAAATAGCTTAGATACTAATTATCTAAGAATTCTGATATAAAATTATTTTCCTTTAGGCCACTTCCCTTATCAATATAGATGTATTAATTTTTTGTGCAGAAGCTTTTAAAATTTCATGTAATCAAAATTAATCAAAATCTTGATTGCTTCTACCCATAGAGATAAAAAGTATATGATCTCTTTGTCTTCGAATTTTTTGCTCCTTGAGTTTTTTAAGTACCGCGTCTACTGAAAATAAAGATCATTTTGTCTGATTTTTGCTTTGATTTGCTCTCTTCTACATGTTATAGCTATATAATATAACATGGTTATTTTAGAATTTTGTCAATGGTTTCCCAGAAAGGGTGAATCTTTGCTATATACTTATAATTATTGAGATAACTTTCAGTATTTCTTCATAGGAAAAATGCTATTTTTTGGCTTTGGATATAATATTTATTTTGTCCAAATTAAATAAAGGCCCTTTTATGACTAGATTTTAAAATCTGCTTAATGTAAATAAAGTATTTTCCTGTATTTTTTTATATAATTGTATGGATTTTACTTCGTTTATTGCTGAAATGATGGATTTTATTTATTGCTTGCCCAATGTGTGTGTAGTTATATATATATGTGTGTATATATATATACATATACACACATGAGCACATGTGCATGCATCTATATATACACACATATCTGCAGCTAAACATATACTTGTGTTTATATATGTATGTCTTGGCTATAGTGAATAATTTTAGCATATGCTGAAGTCTCTTTAAACAAGTTGTCAATTCCATCTTTATAATATTTCTCTATACACCTCCTTATTTTCAGGCCTAGATTATTGTAATACCATGTTGATTGGCTGCCACAAATCAATATTCATTTTTTTATATTCCACTCAGTTTTCAAATTGATCTTTCTATAGGACTGCTCATCACCCTTCCAAATTCACTAAATTCCAGCAGCTCCCCATTATCAAATATATGATCCTCCACAATCCAATATGATTCTCTGCTTGGCATTCAAAGATCTTCATAATCTGCCACCTCCATCCCTATCTTGCACATCTTCTTCTACCTTACCTTTACATGTTCTACAATCCCAGTGATGCTGGCTTCCTGGCTTTTCCTTTCATAAGACTGCATCTCTTCACTGTGGTTTTTTTTCTCTGTCTCCCTTACCTACAATGCTTTCCCTTCTTATTTCCAAATTCTGGTTTCCTTCTAGTTTTAGGAAAAATCCACCTTCTATAAGGAACCTTTCCTAATCCCTTTGTAATGCTAGTGTTTTCACTCTGCTGATTATATTCAATTTATTTTTGTATCTGTACGGGTTCACTGTAGATATTTGTATATTGTCTCTTTCATTAATCTCCGAGCTTTTTCTATGCCTAGCACCTGGTAGGAGTTTATTAAACAAATAGAAAATTGTCTAATTTAATTTAATTAAAAAAAAAATCTTTGAATCAATAATAATTAATTAATTAATGAAATTGGGTAATAGTTTTCACTGTCCATTTCCATTCTTTTCCTGGTTTGTGTCTTCCGCCTTAAAATGATTTCTTCATTTTAATTAACAAAAAAATTCATTTTATAGTTAATAACTAATCTCAAAATGTTTGATAGAATTCAATGGTGAAGCCATTTAGTTTAAGTTATTTGTTTTTATTCCATCTTCGGTAATTTATTTTGACTTATTTCATTTCTCTTTCTGGGATTAAATTATTTAAGACCTCAATTTCTTATATTGTTAATTTGTATAATCTATATTTTTGTGGGTAGTCATCTATTTCCTTTAAGTTCTCATTTTTGCTGTCATATAATTCTGATAATTTAAATAAAATCCCTCAACTTTGAATCACTTTGCTCATTAATTTTTTTTAGCAATTTGACAATATTGACAAAATAATTTTGTTTTATTGTTATGTAATTATTTTGTTAGCCTTTTTTAAAAGCAGCTTACCTTTTTATAAAAAAATCATTTTTCTTGTCTTTTTCTTCATACTATTTCTTTTCTAATTTTCCAGATTTCTTATTTTTCTTGAGGTTGTTAATTTATTTATAACTTTTTAAAATATGTACTCAATTCATTAATCTTTCCTTTTTTCAATTTTTAAACTAAGATGTTAAAAGATATAAATTTCTGCTGGAGAACTTGAGGCTATAAATTCTACTATGTCATCTCACTGTCATTCTCTTTATCACTGTTATTTATTTTTTATTATTTGTTCTCTAAAACATTCATTGTTCATGATGTCAATACTTAGTCTCCATTTAATACTACCATATTTTTCTTTTTTGCATTAATTTTTTTCTTATTTAATCAGTTTTTTCTGTCATGATCTATAAGAATAGGATTAATATAGCAACATTTTAATATTTTATTATTGTTTATTTATGCCCTAAAATATAATTAATATTTGTAAAAGTATCACTGAAATTTAGGAGGAGAAATACAGGATACAGGATAAAGTACATATCATCATCATCCTGTCTACTGCCAGAATCATATTGAGGATGCTTTAAGTAGTCTCACAAAAGGTAAGCTTATATTTTAATACTTTTATACAACTAGGAAAAGTGGTTATTTTTTACACATATAAAATAATTGATAGAACAATAAAGATAAAGAATAATAGTGCTAGTCAAACATAGGATTGTATTTTAATTCCATAATAGAATGTTGAAATAATAATAGAAATAACAATTTACATTTATATTTTCCTTTAAGTTTTCCAAAACACTTTGTATTTTTGATCCTTGGGATATCCTTAGTGTATCAAGTGATATTATTATTTTTCTCAATTTATAATTTAAGAAACTGAAGCTCAGAGAAGGAATTTAGGGTCACACAGCTATATAAATATCTGATACTGGATTTGAACCCAGGTCTTCCTGAATTCAGGTTCAGTTTGAATCAATTATGCTACATTACCTCTTATATCAAACACTTCATTATTACTTTTCCTTATTTATGTTCACTATATTTTTCTTATGACAACAATCCAAAACCTTAAACCGTATGTCCCCCCTCACTTCCAGAAGTGGATCCAAGATGGCAGAGTTAAGGTAGAAAGTGGCTTGAACTCTCCCAGTTTCCTCAAAAACTATGTGAAACAAAACCTCTGAACAGAATCTGATGGAATGAAACCACTCTCCAGTTCAAGATAGACTGGAGAAACTTCAAGAAAGATCAGTCTCACTGAGGTGAAAGGGTGTTCAGTCTAGCTCAGACAGACTCTGGGAAAATTGGTTAGAGGGTCTTAATCATAGCCAGTCAGCAACTGGGACCTTTAGTCCTGGCTCAGTAGAGGAGCAGATCAGTGGGCCAGCCTCCACTACCAGTTCATAAGGAAAACTTTGGAAAACTAGGATTTTTCCTGGAAAGAGCAGATAAAGCTACCCACTGCAAACAAAAGGGGTCCCTGTGCTCAAAGGGAAAGCTCAGAGCTGCACAGAAAGCTTGGGACAGCTCCCCCTTTATCCCAGGAGGAGAACTCAACCATTAAAGTAAAAAAAAGAGGAAATACCAAAAGAAAAGAAAAAAACATGAGCAAGAAACAGAAAAAAACTTGACTATAGAAAGCTTCCATGGCAACAGGAAAGACCAAAACACCAACTCAGACTAGGACAAAATGTTCACAGAAGAAATCTCAAAGAATTATATAAATTGGTCTCAAGTCCAAAGAGGCTTCTTGGAAGTGCTCATAAAAAATTTTAAAAGGTATATAAGAGAGGTAGAAGAAAAAATGAGAAAAAGAATAAGAGACATACAAGAGATAATCAACAGCTTGGAAAAAGAAGTCAATTACTTAAAAAATGTAATTGGTCAAATCCCCAAAAAAAGCAAATGAAGAAAACAGCACTTTCAAAAACAGAATTAACCAAATGGAAAAAGAGATTAAAAAAGAAGAAAATCAAACATTAAAAACTAGAATGGGGCAAATGGAAGTTAATGGCTCTATGAGACATCAAGAATCAGTCAAACTAAAAAGAATGAAAAAAATGGAAGAAAAGGTAAAATACTGCATTGGAAAAACCACTGATCTGAAAAATAGATCCAGAAGAGACAATTTAAAAATTATTGGTCTCTCTGAAGGCCATAACCAAAAAAAAAAAAAAAAAAAAAACCACCTGGATAGCATTCTTCAAGAGGTCATATAGGAAAACTGCCCTGATATTCTAGAAACAGAAGGGGAAATAGCCATTGAAAGAATTCACTGATCACCTTTGGAAAGAGATCCCACAAGGAAAACTCAAAAAAATATTGCTGCAAAATTCCAGAACTACAACCTCAAGGGAAAAATACTGCAAGCTGCCATTCAAAACCAATTCATATATCAAGGAGTGAGAATTAGGATTATCGAGGATCTGGCAGCTTATACAATAAAGGATCAGAGAATCTGGAATACCATATTCTGGAAGGCAAAGGATCTGGGGTTGCAATCAAGAATTAACTACCCAGAAAACTCAGCATCATCTTTCAGGGGATGAGGAATTTTCAATTAAGTAAGAGACTTTCAATCATTTCTATTGAAGAAAAACCAGAACTAAATAGAAATTTTAATCTTCAAACACAGTAGTTAAAGAAAGCATAGAAAATAAATGGGAATATATATATACATATACATGTGTATATATATATATATTCCCATTTATATATATTATTATATAATAATTATATAATATAATATATTATATAAAATATGTATATTTATATAATACATATATATTGTTTAAAAGTTAAACAGTTTACATCCTTAAATAGGAAAATGATATGTGTAACTCTTGAGAACTGTATCTGTTATGGGGGCATACAGAGGGAGGTGTCTGGATGGAATGTAGTTGTGAATGGATTCTGATGTGATGACATAAAAGAAAACGATATTAAGGGGTGGGAAAATAACTGTACTAGGAAAAGAGGAAAGAGGAGATAAAATGGGATAAATTAAATAGTATGAAGAGATACAACAAATCTATTACAATTCAGGGAAAGAAGGGAGAGTGATGAGCATTCTCTGAAGCTTGATCTCATCAGTTTTGGCTCAAAAAGTGAATAACAATAATTCAGTTGGACAGAGAAATTTATCTAACCATATAAAATAGGAGAAGAAAGAGAAAAGAAAAGTAATAGAAGGGAAGGCAGAAACATTAGGGGAAAAAAGATAAGAGAAAAGGAGAGGGGTGATAGAAGATAAGGAAATGGATAGGGAAGGTCAAAGAAAACAAAATATTCCTAAGGACAGGGTGGAAAGAGAGAACAAAAGTATATATAGTGGAGAAAATAGGATGAAGAAAAAAACAGAGTTCATAATCACAAATGTGAATGTGAATGGGATGAACCCTTCCAAAAAAGGGAAGTGAATGGCAGAATGGATTAAAAAAACAATATCTTGTTTACAAGAAACAAATCTGACATAGATACATGAAAAGTAAAGATAAAAGTCTGGAACAGAATTTATTGTGCATCAGCTAAAGTTAAAAAAAAAAACAGGGGTAACAATTCTGATCTCAGATAAAGCAAAAATAAAAAGAGATCTAATTAAAAGAGATGAGGAAAAAATACATCTTGATAAAGGGTACCATAAATAAGGAAGTAATAATGATATTAAATGTATATGCACCAAGTAGTAGAGCATATCAATTCCTAGAGAAAATTTTAAGACAGTTAGAGGGAGAAATATCCTATAAAATATAGTAGTGTGGATCTTCAACCTTCCCCTCTCAGAATCAGACAAATCTAACCATAAATTAAACAAGAAAGAAGCTAGTAAGGCTAATAGAATCCTAGACAACCTAGTTATAAAAGACCTCTGGAGAAAATGAATAGAGACAGAAAGGAATGCACCTTTTTTTCTTGGCAGTATATGGCATCCACACAAAAATTGAACATATATTAGGGCATAAAAAGCTTACTACCAAATGCAGAAAGGCAGAAATAGTAAATGCTTCCTTTTCAGACCACAATGCAATAGAAATTACATTCAATAATGGGTCAGGGAAAGACAACTGGAAATTAAAGTTAAATCAAACAACAAGTCACAGAAACAATCCATAATTTCATCCAAAAGAATGGCAATAATGAGACAAAATACCAAAATCTATGGAATGCAGCCAAAGCAATTCTTGGAGGAAATTTTCTCTCTCTAAATAGCTACATGAATAAAATAGAGAAAAAAGAAATCAATTAATTAGGCATGCAACTAAAACAGCTAGAAAAAAAGAATAAATTAAAACCCCTAATTGAATACCAAATAAAATTGAAACTAAGAAATTTAATTAATTTAATTAATAACTAATCAACTAAATTAATTAATAAAACTAAGAATTGATTTTATGAAAAAGTCCAACAAAATAGATAAATCTTTGGTTAATTTGATTATAAAAAGAAAAAAAAACAATTCACCAGCATCAAAAATGAAATGGGTGAACTTACTGCCAATGGAAAAGAAATTGAAGCAATAATTAGTAGCTATTTTGCCCAACTTATGGCAGCAAATCTGACAATCTAACTGAAATGGATGAATATTTACAAAAATACGGATTGCCTGATTTTTTTTAATGCTTTTTATTTTCAAAACATATATATGGGTAATTCCTAAACATTAACCCTTACAAAGCTTTCTGCCACAAACTTTCCCCCCCTACTCCCTACCCCTCCCCTAGATGTCAGGATATCCACTACATGATAATTATGTTAGAATATTTAAGAAATCGTTCCTTCTGGGGGTGGAGCCATGGTGGCGGAGATCAGACAGGAGTCTCTGTAACCTCCTCTAACCTTCCCTCAAACCAACAACATATGAAGCCTCTAGACTGATTCTGAAGCAAAAAAATCCACAATATCTGGAGAACAACACGATTCTAGAAGAAGATACTCTGGAAGAACCTCAAAACAGGTCTGTTTTAATTGGGCAGGGGGGTGGCCTACTGAACCCAGACTGCAGCACAGGGAGACCAGGGCAGGGAGCTGGAGCAGGGAGCTGGAACAGGAGTCGGAACAGGAGTGGGAGCGTTGTGCTTTTCACACACCTGGGAGTCTTCTGTGGGCCTCTTGGACCAATCTGTCCTGATTGTGGGCAGGTGGTTTGGAGGGTCTGCCTTTTGGGGGGATAGATTGAGAACCACTGAACCCCTGATGAGCATCGTAACTAGCTGCCATTACACAGCACCTTAAAGCAATCAATCAAACAACAGGACTGATCAGCACCAGAAATAATTCAATCAGTGGAGCTGCCCAGTACCTGAAATAATTCAATCAGCAGAACTTCCCCAGGGTGAACTAAAGCAGAACTGCCCAGCCCCTGACATAATTCAATCAGCAGAACTGCCCAGTTCCTGAAATAACTCAATCAGCAGAACTGCCCCAGGGCAAATTAAAGCAGCTGTCTCACCTTTGCCCTAAACAGACCTCACACTTAAAAAAAAAATGAATAAAAAACCAAAAAGAGCTCTCACCATAGACAACTTTTATGGAGAGAGGGAAGAACAGACCTCAAATCCTGAGGCCCCTAAAGGTAAAGCAACTCCAGAAAAAGCCCCAAAGAGAGACATAAATTGGTCTCCATGTCACAAGGCTTTCTTTGAAGATTGCATAAAAAATCTTAAAAGAGAGTTAGAAGAAACATGGGGAAACGAAATGAGATCACTGCAAAATAAAATAGAAAAAATGGAAAAAGAATGCAATGAACAAAAAAATGTAATTGGTCAATTGCAAAAGGAACTAAAAACAGTAACTGAAGAAAATAAGACATTAAAAATTAGAATCGAACAATTGGAAATCAATGACTCATCAAGACTTCAAGAATCAGTTGAACAAAAACAAAAAAATGAAAAGATAGAGAAAAACGTGAAATATCTCCTAGGAAAAACTGACCTGGAAAATAGATCTAGGAGAGGCAATCTAAGGATTATAGGGCTTCCTGAAAGCCATGATGAAAAAAAGAACCTAGACACTATCTTCCAGGAAATCATAAAAGAAAACTGCCCTGATATTTTAGACCCAGAAGGCAAAATACTCCTTGAAACAATCCACCGATCACCTCCTGAAAGAAACCCAAAAATTAAGTCCCCCCGAAATATCGTGGCTAAATTCCAGAACTATCATACCAAGGAAAAGATACTACAAGAAGCCAGAAAGAAACAATTTACTTATCGGGGAGCTACAATTAGGATCACACAGGACTTAGCAGCTTCTACTTTGAAGGATCGAAGGGCCTGGAATCAGATATTCCGAAGGGCAAAGGAACTTGGATTACAGCCAAGAATAAGTTACCCAGCTAGAATGAGCATTATCTTCCAGGGAAGAAGATGGTCATTTAATGATATAGGAGAATTTCACCTATTTCTACTGAAAAGACCAGAACTGAACAAAAAATTTGATCTACAAACACAGAACACTAGAGAAACATAAAAAGGTAACAAGAAAAAATAACTCTTGAGAACTATATTTATGTTATAGATACTTATAGAATGAGGGTTGATTTTATGAATCTATTATTACATTATGATTATGATACAATTACTGTGATTTTATGATTATTATCATATGATTACTGTGATTTTATGATTATTATGATATGTTTATTGTGATTTTATGATTATTATGATATGATAAACTGAAAAAGAAATTAGAGGTAGAAAAGGGATAACACTGGAAGAAGAGGAAAAGGAGGTAAAATAAGGGAAATTACATCACAGGTAGAGGCAAAGAAAACCTATAATGATTGAGGGGAGAAAAGGGAGGGGAATGAGAATTGGGTTAATCTCCATCTCATCAGATTTGGCTCAGAGGGAATAATAGACGTACTTATAAGGAAACTGGAGGGAAAGGGGGGGAAAAGGGGGTGGGTGGGACTCTAAAGGGGAAGGATTGTTTGAGGGAAGTGGTTTTCAAAAGCAAAATAGTAGGGAGGAGGGAAAGGGGATAAGAAAGATAAAAGCATAAGCTAGGGTAAATAAGATGGCAGGAAATACAGAATTAGTTATTTTAACTGTGAATGTGAATGGAATGAACTCTCCCTTAAAGCAGAAGCAGATAGAAGATTGGATTAAAAACCAGAATCCAACAATATGTTGTATACAAGAAACACATCTAAAATATAGAGATACATACAGGGTGAAGGTAAAAGGCTGGAGCAGAATCTATTATGCTTCAGGTGAACAAAAAAAAAGCAGGGGTAGCAATCCTGATCTCAGACCAAGTAAAAGCAAAGATAGACTTAATTAAAAGAGACAAAGAAGGAAATTATATCTTCCTAAAGGGTACCATAGATGATGAAGCAATATCAATACTAAACATATATGCACCAAGTGGTATAGCATGGAAATTCCTAGAGGAAAGGTTCAGAGAGATGCAAGAAGAAATAGACAGCAAAACTATAATAGTGGGGGATCTCAACTTCCCTCTCTCAGAACTTGATAAATCAAACCACAAAATAAATAAGAAAGAAGTTAAGGAGGCAAACAAAATGTTAGAAAAGTTAGGTATGATAGATCTTTGGAGGAAATTAAATGGAGACAGAAAGGAGTTTACTTTTTTCTCAGCAGTCCATGGAACTTATACAAAAATTGACCATGTGTTAGGACACAAAACCTCAAAATCAAATGCAGGAAGGCAGAAATAATAAATGCATTTTTTTCAGATCATGACAGAATAAAAATCACATGCAATATAAGGCCAGGAGAAAAGAGACCAAAAAGCAATTGGAAACTAAATAATTTTATCCTAAAGAATGAATGGGTGAAACATCAAAGTACAGACACAATTATTAATTTCATTCAAGAGAATGACAATAATGAGACAACATACCAAAATGTGTGGGATACAGCTAAAGCGGTAATAAGGGGAAATTTTATATCTCTAGATGCTTATTTGCATAAAATAGAAAAAGAGAAAATCAATGAATTGGGCTTGCAACTAAAAAAGCTAGAGAAAGAACAAATTAAAAACCCCCTATCAAATATCAAACTTGAAATCCTAAAAATAAAAGGAGAGATTAATAAAATTGAAAGTAAAAAAACTATTGAATTAATAAATAAAACTAAAAGTTGGTTCTATGAAAAAACCAACA
>JAJPUD010002348.1:137330-222389 GCA_023553655.1 Myrmecobius fasciatus
GAAGAGGAAATTAGAGCAATAATCAGGAGTTACTTTGCCCAACTGTATGCCAATAAATTTGATAACCTAAGTGAAATGGAGGAATATCTACAAAAATATAGATTGCCCAGATTAACAGAAGAGGAAATAAATTACTTAAATAGTCCAATTTCAGAAAAAGAAATAGAACAAGTCATTAATCAACTCCCTAAGAAAAAATCCCCAGGACCAGATGGATTTACATGTGAATTCTACCAAACATTTAAAGAACAGTTAACTCCAATATTATATAAACTATTCGAAAAAATAGGGAATGAAGGACTCCTACCAAACTCCTTTTATGACACAGACATGGTACTGATACCTAAACCAGGTAAAACAAAAACAGAGAAAGAAAATTATAGACCAATCTCCTTAATGAATATTGATGCAAAAAATCTTAAATAAAATATTAGCAAAGAGATTACAGAAAATCATTCCTAGAATAATATATCATGAACAAGTAGGATTTATACCAGGAATGCAGGGATGATTCAATATTAGGAAAACTATTAACATAATTGACTATATTAATAACCAAACTAACAAAAACCATATGATAATCTCAATAGATGCAGAAAAAGCATTTGATAAAATCCAACATCCATTCCTATTAAAAACACTAGAGAGTATAGGAATTAATGGACTTTTCCTTAAAATAGTCAGTAGCATCTATTTAAAACCATCAGCTAGCATCATATGTAATGGTGATAAACTGGAACCATTCCCAATAAGATCAGAGGTGAAACAAGGTTGCCCACTATCACCATTACTGTTCAATATTGTATTAGAAATGCTAGCTTTGGCAATAAGACAAGAAAAAGAGATTAAAGGAATTAGAGTAGGTCATGAGGAAAACAAATTATCACTCTTTGCAGATGATATGATGGTCTACTTAGAGAACCCTAGAGAATCAACTAAAAAACTATTAGAATTAATCCAGAACTTTAGCAAAGTTGCAGGATACAAAATAAATCCACGTAAATCATCAGCATTTTTATACATCATCAACAAAATGCAACAGCAAGAGATACAAAGAGAAATTCCATTCAAAATAACTATCAATAGTATAAAATATTTGGGAATATATCTGCCAAGCGAAAGTCAGGATCTATATGAGCAAAACTACAAAACACTCTCCACACAAATAAAGTCAGATCTAAACAATTGGAAAAACATCAAGTGCTCTTGGATAGGTCGAGCGAATATAATAAAGATGGCAATACTACCTAAACTAATCTATCTATTTAGTGCTATACCAATCAAACTCCCAAGAGATTATTTAACTGACCTAGAAAAAATAACAACAAAATTCATCTGGAAAAACAAAAGGTCAAGAATTTCAAGGGAATTAATGAAAAAAAATGCAAATGAGGGTGGACTAGCTGCACCAGATCTAAAACTATATTATAAAGCAGTGGTCACCAAAACCATTTGGTACTGGATAAGAAATAGAGTAGTGGATCAGTGGAATAGGTTAGGTTCACAGAACAAAATACTCAATGACAATAGTAATCTAGTGTTTGATAAACCCAAAGACCCCAGTTTTTGGGATAAAAACTCACTATTTGACAAAAACTGCTGGGATAATTGGAAACTAGTCTGGAAGAAATTAGGCATTGACCCACACCTAACACCATATACCAAGATAAGGTCAAAATGGATTCATGATCTAGGCATAAAGAAAGATATTATAAACAAATTAGAACAATGTAGGATGGTTTACCTCTCAGACCTGTGGAGGGGGAAGGAATTTGTGACCAAAGAAGAACTAGAGGTCATCATTAATCACAAAATAGTTAAGTTTGACTATATCAAGTTAAAAAGTTTTTGTACAAACAAAATGAATGCAGACAAGATTAGAAGGGTAGCAGGAAACTGGGAAAATATTTTTACATCCAAAGGTTCTGATAATGGCCTCATTTCTAAAATATTTAGAGAATTGACTCAAATATACAAGAATTCAAGCCATTTTCCAATTCACAAATGGTCAAAAGATATGAACAGACAATTTTCAGACGAAGAAATTGAAACTATTTCTGGTCACATGAAAAGGTGCTCCAAGTCACTATTGATCAGAGAAATGCAAATTAAGACAACTCTGAGATACCACTACACACCTGTCAGATTGGCTAAAATGACAGGAAATGATAATGATAACTGTTGGAGGGGATGTGGGAAAACTGGGACACTGATACATTGTTGGTGGAACTGTGAACGGATCCAACCATTCTGGAGAGCAATTTGGAGCTATGCTCAAAAAGTTATCAAACAGTGCATACCCTTTGACCCAGCAGTGTTTCTACTGGGCCTACATCCCAAAGAGATTTTAAAGGAGGGAAAGGGACCCACATGTGCAAAAATGTTTGTGGCAGCCCTTTTTGTAGTGGCAAGAAACTGGAAATTGAAAAGATGCCCATCAATTGGAGAATGGCTGAATAAATTATGATATATGAATGTTATGGAATATTATTGTTCTGTAAGAAATGACCAACAGGAGGATTTCAGAGAGGATTGGAGAGACTTGCATGAACTGATGCTGAGTGAAATCAGCAGAACCAGGAGAACATTATACACAGCAACAAGACTATACGATGATCAATTTTGACGGACATGGTTCTCTTCAACAATGATGTGATTCAAACCAGTTGTTCTGCGATGAAGATAGTCATATACATCCAGAGAGAGGCCTGTGGGAACTGAGAGTGAACCACAACACAGCATTTTAACGCTTTCTGTGAATATTTCCATGCATTTTGTTTTCCTTCTTAGGTTGTTTTTTTTCTTCTTCTCTTTCTAGATCTGATGTTTCTTGTGCAGTAAGATAACTGTATAGATATGTATACATGTATTGTATTTGTCATATAATTTATCCTATCTAGCATGTATTAGATTACCTGTCATCTAGGGGTGGGGGTGGGGGGAAGGAAAGGAAAAGCTTGGGAAAAAAAAAGTTTTTTTGCAAAGGTCAATTTTGAAAGGTCACTCATATGTTTTGTAAATCAAAAGCTTTATTTAAAAAAAGAATATTTAAGAAATCAAATATATGTATAGTTATTGGATTGCCAGATTAATAGAAGAGAATATAAATTATATAAATGTCTACCCCCAGCATGGGAAGATGTCCCTGAATGGAATGAAAAGATGATAACAATTTGTTCCAATGATCATGAAACTACCTGAAGCAATCATTGTGGAGTGCTTAGAGTTTGATCAGAAATCAGTCACCAAGGTCATTACTACATTCCAGGCCATTGCCAATGTTCTTCACTTTTGTCTTGCCACTGGATGACTGTAAGAAAAGGTGAGACTGATGACTTTGTTCAACTTTGCCTCATTTAAATCCAATTTACACAAGTCAAGAAATTACCTCATAATGTCATTGGTCTTCTTAGAAAATGAAGGATGAACAACAACACCTTTCTTAATGCATTCCATTAACTGAAATTGAGATTTCAGTCCATTAAAATCCTTGCTTTTTTCCCCCTGAAGAATTGTTGTATAGTTTCACATTCCTCTTTTACTTGTGAAGTAGAATTTGTAGAATATTTAGTTCATCCCAATTAAATTGCCCTTTATTTGGTTTGGTCTAATGTTTTAGCCTATAAAATTTTCCACCTACAAATTTATATTGTATGCAAATTTGATCAGCATGTTATTATATGTAAGGCAATAATTAAAATATTAAATATCACAGGTCTCAATATTGATTTCTTAAATACTCCACTGGTGACCTGTGTCCATTTTATATGGAACCATACTATTCTTTGATTCTGGTTAATTACTTAGTTCTAAATTCACTTAATTGTGTTGTCTAATATTTCTCTATATCTACTACTAAAATCATTTTAGAAACTATAGAAAATAATTGGCAAATTAATTTAACCTATCGCAATACCCTGATCTGCCAGTCTAATAACCTCTTCCAAAAAAGAAATCTTTTAGAGTGACATGATCTGTTCTTTGAAAAATCATTATTAATGTTCTTCAAGACCAGTACTTCCTTTTTTCCATACGTTGCCTATGATCTTTTTTTTAAACAAGCCTGCCAAGAATCAGTCAACAATTCAACTGTTTGTATAAGGAAGAATAATTTAATGTATAGAAACTACCAAACAAAATAAAAGCATTAACTAAAGATAGTTTTTGACCAGAAAAAATATTATGCTTTAAGTTTTTTTCATTTAGATTTCATTCATTTATTTATGGAAATATGTGTAGAGAAATAACATATATTTAACATATATTAGTTCAATTGCCGACTGGGTAAGGGTGGGAAAGGAGGGAGGGAAAAAATCAGAACATAGGGTTTTGTAGGGGTAAATGTCAAAAATTATCCATGTATCTATTTTGAAAATAAAAAGCTATAATTAAAATATTTTAAAATAATAGAAAAAACAAAAGCCCTGTGCATTTATATGTATAGCTCACTGTGCTTTATCTTCAACAAACATAAATATATCCATATACAAAAGAACAAAAAGATAAAGTTTGCATATAAACCAAGGGAAAAATAATTCTTTCATTACTATGATTTTCATAGATTGAATAGTGGAATAATATTTCATATTTATGTAAAACAACACTTTTCTCACAACTACCCTATGGGGTAGATGATATTAACTCTATTTTACAGACCAAGAAAATGAAGTTTAGAGAGGATAAATTACTTGCTCACAGTCCCACAGGTATTTCTTCACAGCTTATATCCAAATCTACCAACTTGAAATCAAAAATTCTTTCCACCTTGTTTTCATTATTCAATATACTACTAAAATAGTATGTGAATGTGATACTTTTTTAATTTCCACTTTTCTTAAAAGTATTAATATCATGTGAAATGTTTGAAGGTATTCCTTGATAAACAGTTGTTTATTGACAGTACACAAATTCTCTGCCTTTCAAAATGAAAATTATTGATAATTATTTTGTAAAGAGAATTGTTCACAATGTAGAGATGTTTTATTCTTGCCATATTTATGAAATTTACATAAACTACAGAAGGGCGTTTCTTCTTTTAAATTGATTTTTCTTGTTTTTTTTACATTTTTTAATCTTCCTACATATTTTTTATTTATGTATTGTTTTACAAATAATCAAAACAATGAAATTTATGATAAATAAAATGCAAATAAGTACATCTGAAGAAAAATAAGAGGATATGTACCAATTATATACCTTTTCCCCAGGAAATAGGATAAAAACTCCTTAATTGGTAAATTAGATGTTTGGTGCAGTAGCAAGAGTGTTGACTTAAGAGATAGAGGACCTCAGTTTCAATTCAACTCTGCTTTGTGACCCTGAGAGATATCAGAACCTTGATTTACTGATTTGTAAAATAACACAGTCAAGCTAGATTACCTCAAAGGGCCCTTTCAGTTCTAAATCCATGATCCTTTCAATAGTAAAAGTATTGTTTATTTTATACACTTCTAGCTTGTTACATTACCCCCATCTTCTTAGATTTTATATAAAACAAAAGAATAAAAAAGCACTTTGGATGTTGTATCCTGCATTTCTTTCAGGTGCAATTCTTGAATTTCCCCTTGTTCTAATTCTTACCAAACATCCTACACTGTCATTCATTCTTACTCAGAGTTTATAACCATTTTTACTCTATTATCATGTGATTCTGAATAGTTTTAATTTAGATTTTGGATTCATTGCATGGTATTTACTCACCCTCTCAGTGAAAAGTGCATATAAAACTGTTCCTCCAGATTTCTTTATTTCTGCCTGTTGAAGCTGCCACTATTAGTCATCTTTGTTTCTCTGAAATTATTTCCCAGACCTACCCAGCTGCCAAACCCTGTCATTTTTACCTCTAATGTCTCTCATATCAGCTTCTTCCCTACCATCACCCTGCCATGACTCTAAATTCTTGTCCTCAACTACTCCTTATCTGAATTATTTCAATATGCTCTTAATCATATTAGCCAATAACTCATCAAAGGCTTTCTGAGTCATGAGGAAGCTGGGTAAACCTGTCAAGGTCATTCAGAGATATTAAAACTAGATGTAGACAACCAAAATATAGGTTTAGAAACTGAGGATTTAGGTTCAATAAGAAAATCAACTCTGTTATACTTCTTTATATTTTGATTTTCTGCTTTGATATGAGAGTAGCTTAGAGATTATAAATTCTTTAAGAGCAGAGACTCTGTTTATGTTCTATTGAATCTTAAAAATGCATACAACACCTAACATAATGTCTTTTTTATATACATAATAGTTATCAATTAATTATGTTGGATAAATGAATTAGTATGGACAGACTGGCATGTTGGAAGCTTTTAGCTTTGAATCAGAAACTTGAATGTCCCCATTTTTTTTCACAGAGTTAGTCTTAAATTTCTAAACTGGGTAGAAATTCTAAGTTTTCTTAGCTTCCCATACTATCAAACACTTTGTTCCATCAAAACTAAACATACATTGGGGGAAATACTTGCATATTATTCCTAACTTCTATGATTATCAATTTTGCTATGTCAAATATGATAAAATATCACTTTTAGCATAGATATGAAGAAATTTAAAGACTCCAAAACAAAAATTATCTGAGTAATATGGAGAGGATAAATGCATTAATATGAATGTTAATATGAATTAATATGAGACTACAAAAGTACTAGCACTACATTTATTATTTTATGCGAAAATGCTTATAGGAAAGAAAAAATTAATCTATTTCTAAATCTTTCAGGTACCAGAATTGAATGGGGTCTAAACTATTCCTTCTTGTAGCCTACATGGATTAATAGAAGATTTGACACACTCATTCTCATTAATCTAAATTAGAGGATAATCCAGGATATATTTGAATATTTTCTAACTTCATTTTAAATTATACCAGTTCACACCTAAATTAATCAATTTATGTTGGCCTTCCACCCTCAATTATTAAATGTCATTTATGTAATAAGCTGGAACAATTATTTACTCATATCTCTCTATATATTAACCCCCTAATCTTTTAAGCTTAAAAAATACTAAAATTCTTGGAGAAATAATTGATTATCAAGGTACCCAATATAACATAACAAAATATATAAATTATTATTATTATTATTATTACATTGAATATGTGAGAAAGATCATAGTCATGGTCAACTTTGACAGTCATTACATATTTTGACTTCTCATTTTTGCAATATCCTCTTATTTAGTTAACTTCAAGAATAAATAACTCAATGAATGATAAAGCATTTAAGAACTTTCTATATACAAAGTTCAATGCTCTTTAAATAGGACACCTCACATAATGGCAGTTAAACATTATCTGGCCTCTCTTAAAGATACAGTAACAATAACTATGGGAAAGATAGTTCAAGTAAGAATTACAAATAATGTCTAATTTATGTCTAAAGGAAAACATGTATTTGGCAACATTGACTGTAGTTGTATCTCTTCAAGAATGAGTAATGATAACTAGAAGATAATTACAAGATCTTAATAAGGGAAGTCATCTAAACTTTGAGTATTATAGACAGCTAAGACTAAAGTTGCAGAACATGTGGCAATAAATGCCTGCCAACTTGAACTGAGGTGACTTGATATGCAATGGTAGAGGGAGTTCCTCAATAGAAATTCCTTACAAGTCAAATTAAATCAGTAAGGTTTTTTTTTAAAGTTCCTATTATATAATGTGCCAGATTTTATACTAAATGCTAGCAATACAAAGAAAGGTAAATGAACAGTTCCTACTCTCAAAAATTTTAGTCTAATGGAGGAGACAATAACTATGTATGTGTGTACATATAAACATATATGTATAATTAACAAATAATGTAATATAATAATTATATGCAATAAATAATATAATACATAATAAATTGAAAATACTCAGCAAAAGGAAGTCATTAGTATAAGGAGGATTAGGAAAAGTTCCTTTAGAGGGTAAGATTTAAGCTGAGACTTGAAGGAAATTATGGAATGCAAAAGATGGAGATGAAGAGGGAGAGCTCCAGAAATGGAAGAAAGCAGATAAAAATGCAGAGTCAGGAAATGGAGTGTCTTGTAGGAGGAATGGAAAGGAAGACAGTGTCACTATTTCACAAAGGATAAGGGGTGACCAGAATGAGAGTAAGCTATAAGAAGTTTGAAAATAAAGATTTATAAAAGGTATTAACAGCCAAATTGAAGATTTTATAATTATTCATAGAGGTAATAATAAGTCGGTGGAGTTTATCAAATGATGATTGAGAGGAGGTTATACAAGATATGTGTGACAGGGTTAGATCAGTTTTTCAGCTGAATGGAATATAGACTGCAGGTGGGGAGAGTGAGGCAGGAGGATAAAACAAGAGGTAATTGCAGTAGTTCAAATGTGAAATGATGAGAGCTTCCACCAATGTAGTAGCAGTATCCAAAGAGAAGGATGACTATAGAAAAATGTTGCAAAAATAGAACAGATTAGGTTTTGAGCCTGGATGCTTGGGAAGATAGTGGTTCCCTTGATAGTATAAGGAAGTAAGAAAGAGGGGAAGGGTTTGGGGGAAAAGATTATGAGTTCCCTTTTAAGTTTAGGATGTCTATGAGATACATATTTGGATTGAGATATCCAATAAGCAGATGTTATTGTAGATTCAAGCCTGAAGATCAGTAGAATAATTAGGATTGACAAATAGATCTAGGAATCATCTGTATAAATATGATAATTGAATCCTTGAGAGCTGAAGAGAAAGAATGTCAAGTGAAATAACATAGAAGGAAAAGAGAAGAAGGGCAGGACAAAGGCTAAAGGACATCCATGGTTAGTAGATGTGATCTGAATGAAGATCTAGTAAAGGAGACTGAGAAGCAACAGTCAAACAGATAAGAGAACTAGAAGAGAATTGAGTCACAGAAGCCTAGAGATAAGAGAACATCTAAAAGAAGAAGGTGATTATCAGTGTAAAGCCGTAGTGGGGTAAAGAAGAATGAAGACTGAGAAAAGTCCACTAAATTTAGCAAGTTAGAAGAGATCATTGATAACTTTGGACATTCTTTGAATCATCAAGTTGGAAGCCAGACTGCAAAGAGCTAAAAAGAAATTAAGGGAACTATTAAATTACTTTAAAAATAGGTTGAAATTTCATTAATGGCACAAAAATATGATAAACTTTGCAGGATATTTCTTTGGATATTTCTGGATATTTCTCAATACAAACTGATTTTATTCCTTACTTTTAATTTTTTTCCACTTTTATTGTTTACCAATTTTCATCTAGTATTGTTTTATACGTAAAATTTCCTTGCTGCTTGCAAAATTCTTTCATCAAAATCAAACCTTTAGAAAAGTGACAACCCCATTTCTGAGAGAATTACCAGCAAGAATAACAAAGAACTAAGAGTTTTGTTTACAGTAATTCTAAAAAAACAGAATTTTTGTGCAAATTTCTAGTGTGTGATAATTGTATTTCTACCACAGTTAAGTGACTGGTATTTATATTCAAAAAGCAGGCTGATCACCTTTCTAAAAAAGAAGGAAAAAAGACTTCAGTAAGCACAAAATAATACTTTTTTAAAATGGAAAACCAGAAGAAAAAAGAATTGAAAAAGTAGAGATTTCTGTCCTACTTCAGAAAGTTGGAAGGGTAGAAGAATTTGAAATATGTAATATATGCAATCCTCCTTTTCCTTCCACTCTTCTTCCTTAATCTTCCTTCCTTCCTTCCTTCCTTCCTTCCTTCCTTCCTTCCTTCCTTCCTTCCTTCCTTCCTTCCTTCCTTCCTTCCTTTTTTCCTTTCTTCTTTCCTTCCTTTTATTTCTTCTTTATTTCCTCCTCACACCCTAGTTCCTTCCTTCCTTTCTTCTTTCTTTTCTTTCTTTTTCTTTTTGTCATTCAATTTTTATTAAAGCTTTTTATTTTCAAAACATATGAATAGATAATTTTCAACATTCATCCTTGCAAAATTCTGTGTTACAAATTTTTCCCCTCCTTTTCCCCAACCCCCTCCCAACAATAGCAAGCAATCCAATATAGGTTAAATATGTGCAATTCTTCAATATATATTTCCACAATTATCATGGTGCACAAGAAAAATCAGATCCAAGAGGAAATAAATGAGAAAGAAAACAAAATGCAAGCAAACAACAAAAAAGAGAAAACACATGTGATCCCCACTCAGTTCCCACAGTCTCTCTTTGAGTGTAGTTGGCTCTCTTCATCACAAAACCATTGGAACTGGCTTGAATCATCTCACTGTTGAGAAGAGCCAAGTGCATCAGAATTGATCATTGTATAATCTTGTTATTGCCATGTACAATGTTCTCCTGGTTCTACTCACTTCACTTAGCAGTTCATGTAAGTCTCTCCAGATCTTTCTGAAAAGAGGCTGCCAATCATTTCTTATACAACAATAATATTCCATTACATTCATGTACCATAACTTATTCAGCCATTCTCCAACTGATGGGCATCTACTCAGTTTCCACTTTCTTGCCACTTCAATAAAAGGTTGCTACAAACATTTTTGCACACATACATCCTTTTCACTTTTCTTTGATCTCTTTGAGATACAGGCCCAGTAGAGACACTGTCGAATCAAAGGGTATGCATTATTTGATAGCTCTTTGGACATAGTTCCAAATTGCTCTCCAGAATCAGTTGGAACAGTTTGAAACTCCACCAACAATGTATTAGTATCCCAGTTTTCCTACATTCCCTCCAATATTCATCATTATCTTTTCCTATTATTTTAGCCAATCTGAGAGGTATGTAGTAGTACCTCAGGGTTATCTTAATTTGCATTTCTTTGATTAACAATGATTTAGAGCATTTTTTCATATGATTTATTCAATTTTAAGGAAGAAGAGTGGGAGGAAAAGAAAATAAATGCTCCTTAATCGAAAATAAAATTTTAAAAATTATTGATTGCCTGAATGCCAGGTGCTTTGAATACAAAGACAAAAGCAGAACAGCTTCAGTGCTCAAGGACTTTACATTCTATTGCAGGGGAAGCAGTAGGAATAAAACATGTAATAAATAAATAGATAGATAAATAAATAGAAGACAATTTGAAGAGAAAGAGAGAATGGTAACAATGTAAATAACAAAGATTTTGCTTACTAGGTGATACTAGAACTAACCCCTGAAGGAAGTTCAGGATTCTTAGAAGTTCTATTAGGATGGAATTCATTCCCACCAAGAAGTATAGCATATGCAAAGACATGCAAATGGAAAATGAAATGCTGAGTTTAGGAAATTGTGAATAGGCTATCCTGGCTGGAATGTAGACTATATGGAGGGGAGTAACATGAATGTCTGGAAAGATAGGTGGGAGTCAGATTACAGAAGGTTTTTAAATGTCAAACTAAGGAGTTTATAATTTTATCCTAGAATCAACAGGGAACCATTCCTTAATGGTATATATATATATATTGAGAGAGAGAGAGAGATAGTAAAGATACAGAGGAATGACTTAGACCATGTGTTTTAGGAATAATACTTAGGCTTCTGTGTGAAAGATGGGTTAGAAATAGGAGATATTGGGAGCAGAGAGGCCAATTAGGATATGATTTAAAATATGATTTCAACAGTTCAATTGAGAGGCCAGAATAAGAGATGTTACATAAATAGAGTCAACAAATCTTGGCAAGGATATGAGAAAGGAAACTACTCAAGCATTCAACAAGAATATGAGGCAAGGAAGAGGGAGAAGTGAAGCATAAACCTGAGGTTAGGACTTTGGGAAGATTGTGACCTCAATAGAAATTCAGATATTTAGATAAAGGGCAGATTTGAGCAGGGGAATTTAATTCTGTTTGGAACATAATGTATTTGAAATGCCTATTGAGCACCTAAAACAGCAGACATTTGGCAGTTCTAGATAATTAGGAATATATACAAGATTAGAAGTCACCTCTGTAGTGATGATCATTGAATCAGCAGGAAATGATGAGATTACCTTAAGTGTGTAAAAAGAGAAGAGAACCTAGGACTTATTTAGTGGGTGAGAGATAACATGACAATCCAACAAAGAAAACTGAGGAATTGTCAAAAGGGTAAGAAAAGGACTAAAAAAGAGGGGACTCACAGGAACTACTGATGGGATAAGTAGCCAAGAAGTGGATAACAAGGTCAAAAACCAAGGAGAGCTGAAGCAGAATCAGTAGTCTCATCATTTCAAGTAAAGACCATATCCAGGCTCCCAAGACACCAGAAATTACTGGGTCATGTTGATGATGATGCAGTGAAGAGGGGGTGCTTTTACTTTGGCAACTTCTGCCCCTAATAAGCTTTTTCCATGGCCTTTGAATCTTATAATGGCAAATGAATTAAGCTAATGCAAATTTATAGTCCTATGTCAGGAATACCAGCAGCTGAATATTCTTCATGGTTATTCCTTTTTCTTAAAAAAAAATACCTAATCAAAATCATTCAAAATGATTCACAAAGCATGAAATTGCCTCCTGTTTCTTACTCATGGAATGGAATTGGAGCATAAGCTCAAGGAAAAAGTTCATATCACTTTGAAGAAAAACATTTGTCTGCTTACAGATGTGCACAGAACTACCCAAGCATACATCAAGTGATAACAAACCCTGAAAGCTGCTTAGATATATTTAGAGGTTTCATGCTTCTGTGCAAAAGAGTTTCAAAACTATTCATTTAGGAAATTAGTGCAACAGAAAATGTAAATCAACATAGAAGAGAAAATTGAAAGGCCATTACTTGCACTGAATGAGAAACAAATATATTTAAGAAGGCTAGATAGATATTTCATGCTACAATAATTAAATGTCAAGCTTTCAGTGATTTGCACATGAAAGCTGTTGACCTGTGGACAACATTTAGTCATCTGGAATTTTACCAGTATGAATTAGGATATGTCCCAAAGCTAGAATAAGCAAATTATTGTAGAAGAGTTACATTTTAATATCAGCAAGCTTCTTAATGTTAATTTTCTCTGAAATTTAGATATTTGTGAACACTGGGTGTTTTTTATTGATTCCATACTTGTTCTCCCTCCACTTTGATCAGATCTAAATTTCTTTATTGAAATGTCTGGCAGGCTCAAAGTTCTAAAAGCTTTGGAATACAATTATATAAAGAAAAGACAATGATCTTGTCCTTTGAACTCAGTTTTTTTCTTTCATTTCTTGTTTATTTTCTTGGGAGACTAAAAAAAAGTTCTACAATCAAAAAATATGGGACTCAAAATTTCAGAGCCTTTGGCAATTTGTTGGAAGAGTAATATCCAAATTTAATGCAAATTAAATTTATTACAGACATTGGAAATTAAGTAGCAAGTGGTACAGATTTTTTTTACCTGAAGTCAAAGATTTTTAAGAAGGATATAGCCCTTGTAATCTCAGACTATAAAAATGCAAAATGAAGATGTAAGTCTCAAAAGTGAGGTGAAACTCTCTGTTTCATAGATTTTGACGCATCAGGTAAAAACTTTATTACTTTTTGGCATTATTTTACTAAAACTATATTTTATTCTTTTTTCCAGTTCATTCATTTTATTTTTTTATATTTTTAATTAAAGTTTTTTATTTTCAAAACATATATGTGGATAATTTTTTTCATTGCTTTTACATCTTAAATATGTATTAAATCCCTAGTTTACCATACCTGCTTCCTAAACAAATTCTAGTCATTGAAGATATATGTGTGTGTGTATACATATGCTGTGAGGTAGAAATAAAATAATAGGATTTTTAAGGAAATCTGTGACTATTATGTCAATAAGCAGTCAACGTGCATTTATCAAGTACCCACTATACACCCCCTGTGCCAAATGGTGAAGATACAAAAGAAGGCAAAAGAAATCCCTGTTTTTTAGGAACTCACAGTCATTACGTGAAAGACAATATGCAAATAACTTTGTACAAGCAAGCTATGTAGTAAGGATAAATTGGGCATGATCTATAGAGAAAATTATTAATATTGAGACTTGTAGCAGTGGGAAATGCTTCTTATAGAAGGAGGGGCTTAAAAGAAAACTGAGAAGAAGAAATGAGGAGGGAAAGAATTCCAGACACGGGAGGAGGGGACCAGTGAAAATTCCTGGAGTCAGGATATGGAGCATCACTACATAAGTAGTTTCTGTAATTGTACATATTAACATTAATGCCTTTTCCAGAACTGAATTAACACTGGATTAAATTTATGAGTACACTTTCCCAACTCTAACCTAGGCTCAATTGTGCTTTTATTTATTTTGTTTTTTAGTACTAGGAAGGCTCTGTGTTCAAATATGTCAGCCCAGTTACTAATGTGTGTCTGGCACTTCTGAGCCTGGGAATCAAGGCATTTCCTCCCTGGAGCTTGTTCTGTGGATTTCTTTTCTATTTAATCATTTGTATGAACTCTGGTGCAGACTAACAAGAGTAGAGCCACAACCCTGATTCCTCAAGAAAGTTCCCAAACATTCAGTATGAACTCAATTTATCCAGAAGTTATGTCATATACCTAGAAATCTGTCTTGAGGGAAGAAGAGATGGGAGAGGCAAGATGGTTCCAATTCAGTGTTCAATAAGAGATACCTAGTCCTGTGAGTCAATCACCAGAATGAAGGAACCATTAGAAATCTAGGATAGGATGCCTGATAAGAGGGATTCAGAACGCAAGAAACATAAAGCCAGAATTAAGAAAGCAAACATAAAACAATCATTCCTAATGGGTTTCAGGCAGGTTCCAATACATCCTGGTTATTTAAAGCTATTTTTAAATAGCATGTTGCCCACTTGTGGCCAATTCTTTTGCAATAATGGTACCATTTTTCAGCACTGAATAGCCCTAATCTGACAAATTTAGTGTTGGAGAAGCATTGTCAATTTGTAAAAGAGTATTGGACTTTGAGTCAAGGAAATATGGACTAAAATTTTGCTTCTAACATTTATAAACAGTGAGATCATTTTCTCATTACTAATAATGTCAGTATTTATTTCATAGGATTATTGTGAGGCTTAAGTGCTACACAGATATCAGTTAGGCAGTTAGGTGGCTCAGTGGAGAGAATGCTGGGTTTGAAAGAGAGGAAGTCCTGAGTTCATATGCAACCTCAAAAACATTGACTAGTTATGTGACTCTGACAGGAAACTGGGCAACCTGTCTGCCTCAGTTCCTCATCTGTAAAATGGTTTGGAGAAGGAAATGGAAAACTACTTAGCATGTTTGCCAAGACAACTGCAAATGGGTTCATGAAGAGTCAGATACAATTGAAATGAAGAACAACCACATTTGTCACTTGGCTAATTCTGATGCAGTGTAAAAATGTGAATTAAGAATCTTGGATGAGAACTCAGAAGGATTGGGTTCAAGTCCCAGTCTTATAATTGTCAGATCTAGGGATATGACTTATCTTTGGGGCCTCAGTTTGCTCATTTATAAAATGAAGGGAAGGCTGGGATGAGCTCAGAGATTTCTCTCAGCTCTATGTGAGTTTGTATTTGGTGATGTGTTTATTTGTACTCATGGAGAACAGGTATTTTCAAAAAAGTCCAGCAATTTTCTGCCAATGTGTGAGGAATCTAGGGATTAGTTATGGAGTTCTTCTATTGCTATTTAGATATAATAAAACAACTTGGCTATGGATTCCAAAATTTTCAACTGTTCTGAAATATAGGATTGGGGGCAGGGGGTGAAGGGGGACAGGTTTCTTTTTCACACATACCCACAAGCAGAAGCACCCCAACCCCAATGTACTTGTCTGGAATTCTGTCTGAATTGACCCCCTGAGGGGACATTACATCATCTGGATGTGTTCACTATGCCTATGGAATCATTGGTTTGGGTTCCCAACAAACAAATTTATGCACATGTCTACAGATACAGCCAGAGGCAACTTGGTGGATTGAGTGCTAGGTCTGGAATCAGGAAGATCTGAGTTCAAATATGACCTCAGACACTTATTAGCTATGTGGTTCTGGGTCAGTCACTGAATCTTTGCCTCAGTGTCCACATCTGTATCCTCTACCTCCCAGAAGTGCTAAGAAGATCACATGAGATACTAATCGTAAAGTATTTACCTAGTGCCTGGTACATAATAAGTGCTATGTAAATGTTCACTATTATGACATTTATAGTTGGTACTGTCAATTGGGAAATATAAGGAGACTTTAAAAAATCTTAAATTTACATGTGGAGAGTAGCAGTTTAAGTCGTGGAGTTGAGATATGTTCTCAGGGCCTTTCTGCTGCTTTGCCCAATTGTTGAAGGCAGTTTGCCTAGTTTATAGGGATCCATGTATAACTGCCTCATGGCTACAAGGAGATTTATGAAACATGATTTATTTTCATACTAATTCCATACTTAGAAAGGATGTTACAAAATGGCACATGCTAGATCTCTAATTAGAGAGTAAAACACTCTAACAACAGACTGGAGGTTGTATTCCCCGCCCTGAGCCGATTTGCCTGTGGCTCCTATTGCAACTTCAAATTTCAAATAAAGGAATAGTTGGTAACATAAGGTCAAGTTCAGCCAAAGGTATTTATGAGAAATTATATTAAACCTGACAGGAGTATTCTTTAAGAAAGTAAATTTTCAAACACACAATTAAGTGGAAATAAGTTCAGGGCAGAGTAGAATTTCTCTATTTGCTCCCCCTTGCTAGTTTTTCCCCCTCTTAGAATGTCTGCTACCAGAAAGAGTACCTCTTAAAAAACACATACAATCACAGACCTCCTAGATTGTCCATTTAGAAGTCATCTCATCATCTAAAGAACAGAATGCAGATATGATATCAATAGCTGCTATGATGAAGGGGCTACCATGGAATGACTGCCATTTCTCCCTTCTGTCATCGTTCTTAAAAGTCTACTAATTCCCATGGCTACCTTGCATGGAAAAACCTTCTCCTGTCCTTTCTCTCCCCATCCCCAGCCCAACACTAGGCTAATCTCCCATTAGTTTCCTGTCTTCTCAAAATGGGAATTTTGAGATTCTACAAATCTCAGGAGTTTTTATGGTCAGCCAGTCCCTTGACTTAAACAAATTCTTACAGTAAAATACCTATACAGAATGGTAAAAATGAAGGGTAATCAGTGTTACATGACCCAAAGGATTTTCCACTTTGAAATACTTCTTCCTTACTTGTGTGCAAGTTTATGTGCCTTCTTCAGAATTCACCTCTCCAGTATTGTCTTTGTATTCCTAGGCAAGGCCTCCATATTGGTTTAACTTTGTAGTTAGTGGAAAGGAACTGGGAAATTATCAGAGCTCATCAGATAACTTGGGAGGCGGGCAGAGAGTTTACCATTGTGGGGGGTTAGAGCCAGATTAAGTAAGCTTGGCTCTTGTCTGAAAGTGTGGTTACATAGCATTTCCCTTTTCCACTTCTCCACTATCGAAAAATGACATGCAATGAAAAATCTATAATCTCTGCTGAACTTACCTCCCTTATCATATTTGCCATCAACACACTTTTCCCTGAAAAAATGCCTTACTAGCTCCTAAATTAAAAATAGAATAGCACTCTTCCCTTAGTTAGCTAAATTTACTTGGGCACATTGAACCAATACAAACAAGACAGTGTCTATGAATTTCAGAGAATTATTCATTTACTTTTCTAAGGCTATTTTTGGGAGGTTTGAAATCAATTTTAATTAAACACATTAAATAAGGTTGGCCATGAGTTATGGAATATATGTTATTCTGTATAATATCTATAAAATCTAGTACATTTAATTCTTTGTCAGTCTTTTGGAATAAATTAATGCCCATGCAGTAGAATTATGTCAGTCTCAAATCTATCTGTGTCCCTATTATGAGTCAGGAAAATCTTTCAATAAATTTACTTGCCCTGAGAGACATTAATGTCACTAGATCTAACAGCAATTAAAGTATGTCTGAGAATTTTTTTTTCATTTGGAACTTGTGAGATATCTTCATTAGTTCACCTAGGCTGTGAGTGAGCAGAATAATAATAACATTAATATACAATGATAATAATTAGCATTTATATAGCACTTTAAGATTTGCAAAGCACCTTATAAATATTCTCTCACAGCTGGGTGATAGATATTATTATTATTACATCCATCTCACTGTTGAGGAAACTGAGCCAAAGGTTAAATGACTTAACAGGGTCACACAGATAGTAACTGTCTGATGGACTCCTGATCCCAGGCCTAACATTCTATCCACTTTTTCAGTTATTGTCACAAAAAAAATTTTTTATACGTTAACTCTTTAAAACAAATTTTAAATTGCTATGTGCAATGAAGTTAGCGTTCTAGAAAATATTGAGCTCCAAGATACATTTGCAAATGGGTTAATTTCCACTGCATTTCTTTGTCTGTGTCTACAATTTTATTGAGGTGGGAAACTACTATTTTTGATGAAGCCTTAGAGTTGCTTGGAGGCATTAAGAGACCAAGAGTCTTTCTCTGAATCATAGAAGTAGTTAATGTCAAAGGTAGAACTTAAAATCTTCCTGATTCCAAGATTTATGTACTATATCATTCTATTTCTCTTAGTCTAAAAAAAATTATGAAAGCTTAAGAACAGCCCAAACATAAAAATAACTCACATTTTTGTGAGTAGGTTTTTATGAAGTGTACAGCACATTAAGATAAATAGAAATTGTAAAGGAAAAGTTCATATGTGAACAAAAATGAATGAAAAATAAGAAGGCAACTTTTTACTTACAGAGGTTCAGTCTCCTCATTAATTTTAACATCAAGAAATGTTTACAAAGAACCTGAAATATGGATTTCTTTTAAAGATGGCTATGTGATTGAGCCTAGTTCTCCTAATAAAATATTTTAAAAGATATGAAAACCTGTCAAAAAAAACACAATAATCAACGAGACTGGGGAAACACCAAAAAAACTGCTGAATCTAGTCAAGAATTGCAAATATGATAGCCAGAAGCCCATAACAGTTCTGAGCAAGGATGTGAAGGGACTCCTGAAAGCAACAGTAGTTCTGGTAAATAAAGCTGGAGTGAGTAGAATCTAGATTTTTGTCTTATCAGTATCACAGCAAGAGATAAGGATAGCTAGTAAGTTAATGCATAGGCAAAAGGCTGAATAGTGTGTGTATATCATAATGGATGTTTGCTATAAGAGTCTTAAGTTACTCCCAGAGCTGTCACAGGAGACAAAGCCAATTTCTAGTAAAGAAAGAAATGGTTCAGAGCTTGTGCAGCCTGTAAAAAAGGGACCTTTAGAAAGCCTGAAATTAGTATGATTTCTTTTTGATGTCTTTATCATGAGATGAAAAGATTTGGAGATAAAAAGTACTCTTGAAGCCCTTAAAGTGAGATGCAGTGACAGTAACATTTCAGGTGAAGATGGGACAGGATCAGTCAGGGCCTGCTTATCCCATCTAAAAGTACAGGATGGGAAAGGTATAAAAGCCCAAATCTACGAACTAATACTGTGGATATGAATAAAAAAAAATAAAATTCTGATTACAACAAAGAAATTTTCTGGGCAAAGAGACAGTAAAAAAAACCTAACACCTCCCAATTCCCCTCCACCCCCCAAATCCCTTTACTCTGCAACAAAGGAAAGTTGAATCTTGGGGGGGGGGAGAATGACAACCATAAAAAACTAAGAATGAATGGGGGGAAGAAGTAAAAGGAAAAAATAATATTAAAGATGTTGAGAGGGAAATTGACAGAATAAATAGCTAAGAACAGGATATAAAAAACATTAATCAAGTATTACTGACTGACTCTTTAATAAAAACCCAAACCCACACAGAATAAAGCAAACAGAGCTAAATGAATCGATGATGCAACAAGAAATATTGGAACAAAGCCAAAAGATTAAAAAAAATATAACTTTGGATAAAAGCTATTAAAAATGAGTAACTTGGAAAATAAGTTGAAAATAAAGAAAGAGAGGCAGAGGTAGTGGCAAATATCTGGTTTTATCCACTTATCTCTAATCTCACTTTCTAAAAGCCTTTCCCAAATTCTTCCCAGCTGCTAAAGCAGATTGCCTCCATATACACTGTGTATATCTTGTATGTGCCTAAATATTTATATGTTGTACCCTGCTTTAGAATGGATTAGAGCAGGGATTTCTCCTGCACTTTTAAAAAATCTTTCTTTATACAACAAGCACTTAATACACTACTGGTTAGAGAGTAAGTGCTTAGCAAATATTTTGTATCTGAATAAAAGATGTAATGTATAATTTTTATTTCTTAACTTTTAAAAGGTCTTCCACAGATAAAAGCAATGCAATAAAAATCAGAAAAGTTAACTGGGAAAAAACTTGCAGGAAGTTTCTTTGGAAAAAATCTCATATATATATATATGTATATATGTATATATGAAAATGATTTAAATTTGCAAGAATAATTCCTGAATAAACAAAGAATATAACAGGTTCTTTTCAAAAGAAAATAACCAAAGCTCTCAACAACCATATAAAAATGTTCAGATCACTATTACTAAGAGAAATGAAAATTAAAGCTAGTCTATATCTCATACTCACCAGAATGTCATAAATGATAAAAGAGAAAAGTGAGAGACTTTGGAAAGGCTACAGGAAAATAGGAATTTTAATACACTCTTGGTAGAGGCTGTACATTGGTCCTGCCATTCTTGAAAGCAATTTGGATCTATGTCCCCAACCATGAATACAAAAATCTATTCATAGCAGCCTTCTTTGTAGTGGTAAAGAACTGAAAAGTAAAGGGATATTTATATAGAGAGAAATGATTAAACAAATTATAATATACTGATGTAATGAAACATTATTGTGTAATAAAAGTGACAAAAGATATAACTTCAGACAAATCTGGGAAGGCTTGTATGTACTTATGCAAAATGAGTGAGTAGAAGCAGAAAAACAATTTATACAATAATAACATTTTAATTTAAAAAAAAAACTTTAAAATTTAAAATTCAGAATTCCAAGCAAAGCAATGACAGCCACAATTTCAGAGCGTGAGAAATAATTCATTTGGGCCTCTACTGTATTCCAATCAGTATTACTCAATTTGATAGAATCATACCAAAGTTCTATCTATAAGTCCCCAGAATTGTTAGCTATGGATTCTAAGTTCACTTGCTTAATTATAGGAAGTTAACAAGAAGCTTTCTATCCTTGTTTTTCCTTGTCATGGTGACCAAGGTCAGTGTGATACAAGTGAATGAAGTGCATGGGAAGAACCCCAATTTGTTTTTGTAGATCCAGATCATTTTATCTTGTTCAATATCTTGTTCAAAAGATGACCATCTTATGACCATCTAGTCAGATGTTCTGTGCTTCATATGATAGCTTATACCATTTCCTCTTGCTTAGCCTAAGGAAAAACACACCGATATTATGAGTGCCTAGTCAGTGAAGATATTCTTTGATTCATCCAGTTTGTGACCCTGATGACATAGTATTTTGTTTATTTTAGCTTATGTATCATGTGTCAATTAGTGGAATTATGATATATTTGGTATAGCTATTTTTGAATGTCTGAATATCTAGCCCTATGTAAACAGGACACTGGAAGGAGGAGGCATCTCAGATTGTAAGGAAGATCTGAGATCCACTTCATTAGAGGGAACCAGGGACCTTTTAATAAAGTGCCATGGCTCAGAACTTTGCCTCATTCTTTTTTGTAGGTGGGGCAATTTTAATCCTCACAAAAAGGACCAATAACAATGAATGCTACCCACTTCATAACAAAGAAGTGATAGACTCAAAAGGCAGAATAAGGCATGTATTTTTGGACATGTCTAATGTAGGAATTTATTTTGCTTAATTAAGCAAATTTGTTATAGGGTCTTTTTTGTTAATTTTATTATGGGGAGACAGAAAACAAGGAGGGAATTAGAAACCAAGGATAGGAATGATCCTCCCAAAGAAGGAGGAAGGAAGGATAGAAGGAAGAAGAGAAGAAAAATGAAAAGGGAAGGGAAGGAAAGGAAAGGAGGAAAGAAAAGGTGGGGGGGGAAGGAAAGGAAAGGAAACAAAAAAGAAAGGAAAGGAAGGGAAAGGAAAAAGGAAAGGAAAGGGAAAAAGAGAAAGGAAAGAAAGGAGAGGAGAGGAGAGGAGAGGAGAAAGAGGAAAATTATCATTGAAATACTTTTAATGTATAAAGTTGAACAGAAAGAAATCCAATAGGATAACTGAAAGACTAGATAGCTTTGAAAATTACATGTTATTTAAAAGTCTCTTAAGGAGAAAATCAAATTACATAGTTGTAGTTTCATGTATAATACTGCTTTATGAATATACAATGGTTCATTTTGTTATTAAGTCCAAAAATTTTAAATTCACTCTGGAATTTGTTTAGGTTGTTCTTGGGAGTTTTCATGTTGGGATTTCTTTATGAAGGTGATATATGGATTCTTTCTAATTTTACTTTTCTCTTCACATTCTAAGGTTTCTGGACAGAAATTTAGAATTTCTTTCAATATTGTATCCATAATTTTTGTCTGGTAATATTTTTCAGATAGACTGATAATTATTAGATTACCTCTCATTTACTTATTTTCTAGATTGCTTACTTTTTTTTTGCTGAGGCAATTGGGATAAAGTGACTTGCTCAGGGTCACACAGCTACGAAGTGTTAAGTGTCTGAGGTCAAATTTGAACTCTGGTCTTTCTGATTTCAGGACTGATACTCTATCCACTGCACCACTTAGCTGCCCTCTGATTGCTTGATATAATGTTTCTTAGATTTTCTTTCTTTTTAAATCTTTTACTTTTGTTTTAATATTGTTGTTGCCTTAGGCAATGCTTTCTGTCTTTCCAATTCTAATCTTCAGGATTAGAATGGGGTTTTTGAATGAGGTTTTACTTACATCTGTTCCATTTTCTTAAGTATTTTTTCCTCCAAAATTTTTTATGTACTGTATCTCTTATTTCATTTCTTCCAAATGCTCCTGCAGTTATAGTGGACAAGACATTTTTTTATTTTGCTGAAATTTTATTATGATGTAAAGTTGCTATTCTCTTCAGAATTTACTCCCTGACTATCTATCAGACCAAAGTACTGCCACATGATATTTTGAAATTTATTTGGTTTATTCAAGTTATTCATCTCAATATCTAATTAGGGGATCTGTGCTTGGGTCAGACCCTATAACACATTGGCAGGAGCTGCTTGGTCCCAAGTACAGTGGTTCAGACTATTCCTCTAATATTAATATTAGAATGTCACAATATCTGAAGTATCATAATGATTGGTCACTCATAAGAGTGATGGAGAGACACACTGTGTTTCTAAATAATCTATCATTTATTTACAGTATTAAGAATTGGTATCAAATGATTTTTCTTGCACAACAGTGTAGAAATATATATAAATATATTCAATTTATTAAGTTTTTTAATATAATTAACATGTAGTAGATTTCCTGCCATTTAGGGGAGGGGTGGGGACTGGGGGGGGAATTTGTAATGGAAAGCTTTGTGAGGGTCAATATTGAAGAATTACCCATAAAATGTTTTGCAAATAAAAAGCTTTAATAAAAAAAAAGAATTGGTATCAAAGAGATCATCAGTTTGGTCAGGCATGGATCAAGAGCAATATGTATTTATTGAATAGCTTCAGTATTGCACTGATGCTCTCAGAAAAGTGAGTCCTAGAGAAAACATCTTACATATCAGATGAAGCCTGTTTTCACAGACATATAGGAAGACATGGACAAGAGTTAAACCATTGATGGGAGTATCACTTATTTGTTATTAAACAGAAACATTTATAAAATGCTTTTGACATTAAATTTAAAATGAACAAGTTTCAAAAAGGTTCATTTTACTACTAAAATACTAAGAAGTGAACACTTAATAAGTAAGTTCATCTTTATCCCAAAAGATGTAATGCTTGTTGATTAAATAGTTTGGTACAACATCATCTCCCCAAATGCTTTTGCCATTAAATGATGCAAATTTGAGTATTCTTTTTTTTTAAAATTCAAGAAATCACTAGTTTCCAATGCTTCTCAATACAACATTCCTGGAATAGGCCCAGAATATCTCAACTTTGGAAGCAATTTTAAATTTGAATGCAACAAAATAAAACAAAACTTGTCAAATTTTGGTACATATTCCCTCTGAATGTAATATAAAAATATGAGCAAACTTAAAAGTACAGAAAGATCAAATTCCTAAGAATAGCTAGTGTTTTGAATTTGACTCGCCATTCTTTGGTGCAAAAATAAAAAGATGATTTGTTTCTTTATCCAGGTTTGGAAGTGAGAAGGATATCCATATGGAATTAGTTCTTTTTATGGCTGGTTACTAGAAAACTGTTGCTGGAACTCTGGGACATAAGCCACTATTTGTTGCTGTTGCTATGTATGCTGCAAGCCATGCCTGGGGATCAAAAATTACTTTGTTGAGAGCCCAAGTGTCTGATGCTTTTGTTGCTGCTGTCATTGCTATTGCTGCTGGTGCTGCTTTATCTCTTTCTACAACCACTACAATTACAACTAAAGAAGTCCATGCCATTTTATCTGTGGTTATCTCTATACGGAGGCTGTGGTACAGATTTAAGGTTTGGATGGGCAGTAATAGTCAATACTTCATCTTGCCCCACTCTAACCAAAAGATTTTTTTTTACAAGATTGAAGTGTAAGTTGCTGAGAGCCAAGTAAAAGGTGAAAATCAGTCAACTGCCCAATGATAAATGTATCCATCTGGGTGCTGCTTCATATGTCCAAATCTATCTTTCAGAAATGGAATGGAATATGTTGCCAGGGATCATAGCTAAGAGAGAGAACCAAATCACTAGTGTTCTGCTGCTACTTCTCCAAATGCATCACTGATCCATGGAGTATGATCATGGTTATTGAGCATAGTTGTCTGTTGCAATTCAGAATGTTGAGGAAGTTGGAAAGAGTTATACTTGTGGAGTAAAACTAGCTGCCTAGTTAATTCTGGCTGTGTTATAAAAGTTTTGTTTGGCCATTGTTTTCAAGTTGACACACATATATATATACGTGTATATATATATGTATGTATATGTATATATGTGTGTATATGTATATATATGTATGTATGTATATATATATATATATATATATATATATATATATATATATATATATTACTTATTTTGCCCAGGCTTTGAACCCTACATGGATTCAAGGCTGCATGGTGATTGTAATTTAAAGTGTATGCTTAGTTATTAATTATGGAGACCTGAAATGACCAAATGTCCTAAAGTCTGCTTTTCCATAACTCATTCAAACCAATGTCAAGAAGTACCTTCAGTCATGATGGATTGTGGTTTACCATATCAGTTTATCCTTGCTGAATGTTTGTTGCATAGACTTGGGTTTCTGGGATCCTAATCCAGAGGAGAGTACTAAGGAAAGGAAGGTAAAGGAAATAAATTAGTCACATAGGACCTAGTATGACTCAGGCAGTTTTTATGAAAATTATCTGATCTAATCTCATTTGATTGAAATGAGAAACCCAAGAAGATGCTACACCAGAATTAACTAGCTGGTGATGTCCTTTGAACTTGATTTTCTAAAACTGTTTTTGGAGAATTCTGTGTGAGAGGTGCTAGAAAGAGTATGTATTCTCCATTTTGCAACATCCAGACTGGCAAATCTGAGTGGTGTGTTCCATTCCCAGTCATTTGCTTCCTTCCCCTTCCTTCTGAGATTTTGATGCTTGTTTTTGGGTGATGAAACAATCAGATTTGGAAAGAGCCACAAAAATTGCCATAGAAAGCTGACAGTAAGATAATCACTTTGCTAGGACATCTTTCTATCTGTAGGTTTCCATTCCAGGAGAGATAGCAGCTCCTACTTAATGGCCAAAGTCATCAACTTCATTTCTCCCTTCCAGTGAGATGGAGAAGGAAAAGGAAAGAAAAATTTATTCTGTCTCTACAACCAGGAGCACAGAGTACCAATTTCTTCCAATATACCAAAATGCCCATTTCCCAACTTCTCCCAGTCCTTTCATTTCTATTATTGCATTCTCTTTTATATAAAAAAATACAATGACCAATAAATCCATATTAAAATGTGGGTTCTTTGTAAGGTAGAGAGTAGGAAAGAGGTTTGGACATCTGGAGAGGTCCAGGAAGCATATCCCTAATCAACAGAGATGAGGGACAAGGAGAAGAAGCACAAACCCTGACTCCATTTGGAAATTTCAAATATAACAAAGATTTATCAAAATCATATCCACAGAAAAGTGTAAGTTTCCTTGAACAGAAAAGCCCATAATCAAAAAGACAATTTTATGCATATACACACATCCAAGAAACAAGTTCTTGGAGTAAAAGCAAAACAAATCTATGAAAAGGATGATGACCTAGTTATAGATATACCCATCACTTGCCACACTTGAGAACCCAAACCAATATGCAATACAGAACTCCTTGCTCAGTCATCCAACATCTCTGATCTATTGTCATATCTTGTCATTTCTACTTTAACAGCATCTTTCCTATAAGGCTCCTTTAAGAAGTGTTCTGGACCTAGCTTATAGAGGCTCACAAGAACCAATTGCTAAATTTTCAGTGTAAGCCATTTACATCTCAGACAAATTAAGGTTTGTTTGTTTTGTTGATTGTCTCTAGACTTAAGAAAATGGTGAAGAAAAAGTGTGTCCAATATACTCTTTTTTTCCCCTGGAAAGCTAGTTATTAAACATGTATCAGTCTACCACTGTCACCCTTTTTTAACTCATACAGTCACTAATCTAATATAGGCTCTCATAATCTCTCACCTGTTTTATTGCAATAACCTTTTAAATTAGCACCCTGCTCCCCTCCATTGTATAGGTCTGGCCATGTTACCCTCTCCTCGTCTTAATCAACAACTCCAAGAACTCCATATTACTTCAAGGACCAGATATAAAATCTTCTGTTTGGCATTTATAGCCTTTCACAGCATGACTCCTTTCCACCTCACACTTTACTCTCATCAATGCACTCTATGATTCATTGACCCTGGTTTCGCTGTTCCTCACACATGCACTTTATCTCCTGACTCATCTTTTTTTCTAGTTGTCCCTATTCTACTTATTCTTACTCTTTACTCCTAGCTTCCCTCATGCCTAAAATCAAAAATTACATTCTATACGAAGGCTTTCTTTTATAACAAACCTTTTTTTTTTCTCATGCCTTCTATTGCTAATTTCTTCTGAGATTAAGTTCCATTTATAGTACGTGGTTTATACAGTGTATTATGTTATTATTTTCATGGTACCTACCTATTAAAATATGGGTTGCTAGAGGGAAGAGATTGTGTTTTTGGCTTTTCTTTGTATTTTTAGATCCAAAGCACACACATATACATAAACATGTGTATACACATATATAAATACATATGTACATACAGAGAGTGATTCTATGTATTTGTGTGTATGTATTTAAAGTACTTAATAAATGCCTGTTGGCTGGTTATCAGACAAAATCAAAATGACATTTCCTCTAATCCTTCCCCTATATTCCAACCACAATGCCTCAATGTCATGTCTCCTTCCTATCCCAGACCTACTTCACCCTTTTGCCTAGGGCTGGATACATTATTTCACACTAATTCTGATTCCCAAATTCCAAAAAACCAATCCTTTCAGGAGGCAAAAACATGTGACCAAAATATCCTCATCTTAATATTAAAAGGTAGCCAACTAGAGATATAAGCCACTGTGGTGACTGAGCTCTTTCTGCTTATTTAAGTTTCATGCATGCCTGATTTGCTTTCCTAGTAAACAATTTTTCAGTTTATTCAGTTCCTCCTTTGGCTCTTGTCTGCATCCTTAGCTGCTCTAATTTTCCCTATCACCCAGCTTGTTCTCAGCATCCGTTCCTTGTTGCTCTTTCAGCTTTTACATTCCTTAGTATCTGCTTACAACTACATTCTTTGTTTTCAGTGTCCTAACTCCCTGCTCACATATTTGGATCACCTGACCACTCAGGGCTCAGAGGTTCAGAGGCTGCAATTAGTGGTTAATCTTTGACTTTCTGCTCCATAGCAATCAGATGTGACAAACTCTGAAGCAATTACACTAAATGTGCTATTCCTAAGCAAAGGGTAAAACCATACGCTTGTGCATCTCTTTCTGCCTTAGAGAACCACTTTCATGATTAGCCTTTCTTCTCCCATGTTTATGCCACCTTTTTTTGTTGATGTTAAAAATATTCTCTCAGATCGAACTACTTATCTGATTCCCATTCTAGAGATCTATCAGGGTCATGTATCAGAGTTCCCTTTTGAAATTATCTACAACAATACTCTCCATTACCACATGCTCTAAACAGTACTACTCTTCAGCCAAATCTAAGAGGAAATAGAATTGTCAATAGAAAAAAATAACAAGAAAAATTCCATAGGAGCTCAATCTCAAATAGATACTCTAGGCCTAATTTTAAAGCAATTTCTATATGTGAATCACAAATTAGTAACAATATAGTTTAATAACTGGTTGGGTTTTTTCTTTTTTACTTAAAAAATAACTATACAACATGAGTCAATTCACATTTGTGTTTACCTAATATATGATGAGATCTTTGAGACAGGCTCATTACAATAATTTAATAACAGGAACATAATGAATAGTGAATAAGAATAATGCTTTGAAATCCTGCCATCTTGTGAAGAAGTAAAAGGTTAACATTTTGTTAATTTTAAAATCTGTAAAAAAAAAATACAAGGCTGCCCATTATCCTAATTCATTTAAATTAATATAATAAATTAATGTAATAATAAATTAATAAAATAAAAAATAATAATATGTAGAATTAGAAGGTGCAAGTCCTACTACACCTGATTAGAATACATCTGGAAGACTTTGGTCACTTTTAGGTATCACATTGTAGGGGACAAAAATGGAAAGCTGAAAAGTAGCCTCAGAAAGGCAAACAAGATGAAAGGCTTTGAAAATAACTTGAGAAAACTGAGGATATTTAGCCTAAAGAAGAATGAAGGGATAGTATAGAGTGAGAAATGTATGAGAGCCATCTTTAAATACTGAAGGACTATATTTGCAGAAGGGTAATTAGAGTTGTTTTGGTTAGCCCTACTGGGCAAATTGGTCTGCTTCTCAAGGACTAGATTCTTCTTCAAGAATATGGTTTCTTCTTGAATATTAAGAATGAATCTCGACTAGAATTGGGCGGAGCCAAGATGGCGGAGTGAAAATGTGACTCTCTCTGTCCTCCTCCGATCTTCTCTCAAATCAACAATAAAATAAGCCTCTGAACTGATCTTCAAATCAATGACTCCAGAAATATTTGGACACTTCTTCCAGTTACCTCTGAAGAACTTCATATCAGGTCTGTTTAACTGCGGCAGAGGGAAAACAGTTTACTTGGTGCAACCCGGAAGTGAGGGTTGGACTCAGCTCTGCGTGGCAGAAACTCCAAACTCCAAACACCTGGAGTTTATCCGAGGTACTCGGGACACTGTGCCCTGATTGGGGACAGGTGTTCTGGCAGACTTGCCTTGTTTAAGGAGTAATTTGGACTTACTCCTAGCCCCCACCAGCCCAGCACCTTAAGTTAATTAGAGGAATTGCCTCAGGGCAAAGTACACAGCTGTGGCTTCTCTAGCCTTAAACAGACCCCCCAAAAAATGAAGAACCAAAAGAGAGCTCTCACCATAGACAGCTTCTATCAAGAGAAAGAAGGGCAGACCCCAGATCCTCAGGTTCCTTTAGACAAAACTCCAGAGCTCCCTTCCAAGGACCATCACTGGTCCCCTTTTCAAAAGGCCTTTCTGAAAGATTGCATAAAGAATCTCAAAAGAGAGCTGGAGAATAAATGGGAAAATAAACTGAAATCAGTGCAAAAAGGATACAATATCTTGCAAGAAGGATATGATGCCCTGCAAAAGAGATATGAAAAAGACACCAATTTATTGAAAAACAAAATTGGTGAATTGGAAATAGACAATAATGCACTGAAAAATAAAATTAGTGAAGTGTAAAAAGAGTGCAATGAACAAAATTTCAATTGGCCAGTTACAAAAGGAGCTAAAAAAGGTAATTGAAGAAAACAACACTTTAAAAATAAGAATTGAACAAATGCAAGTGAATGACTTAATAAGACTTCAAGAATCAGTCAAACAAAAACAAAAAAATGAAAAAATAGAAGAAAATATGAAATATCTCCTAGGAAAAACAACTGACTTGGAAAATAGATCTAGGAGAGACAATCTAAGGATTATCGGGCTTCCGGAAAGCCATGATGAAAGACAGAATCTAAACACTATCTTCCAGGAAATCCTGAAAGAAAACTGCCCTGAGGTTGTAGAATCAGAAGGCAAAATCACCATTGAAAGAATTCACCTATCACCTCCTGAAAGAGACCCCAAAATTAAAACCCCAAGGAATATCGTGACTAAATGTCAGGATTACCGCACCAAGGAAAAGATTATGCTAGCAGCTAGAAAGAAACAATTCAAATACTGAGGATCAATAATTAGAATCACACATGATCTGTCAGCCTCCTCATTGAAGGATCGAGGGCCTGGAACGAGATATTCCAAAAGGCAAAGGAACTTGGATTACAGCCAAGAATAACTTATCCAGCTAGAATGAGCATTATCCTCCAGGGAAGAAGATGTTCATTTAATGATATAGGTGAATTTCACCTATTTCTGATGAAAAGACAAGATCTGAACAAAAAAATTGACCTCCAAACACAGAACTCAAGAGAAGCATAAAAAGGTAAAAAAGAAAGGACTCTTGAGAACTTTATTTCTACTATGGGGATACTTAAAGTTTGGGGGTATAATTAACTAGATATTACTTTGATAATATGAAAAAGAAAACTAGAGGGGGAAAGGTTGTCATACTGGGGAAAAGAGGGAAAAGGTGGTAAAATAAGATTTAAAAAAAAAGGAGGTAAAACAAGATAATATCTCATGAAGGGGCAAAGAAAACCTAATATAATTGAGAGAGGGAGATGAGCATTGTGTAAATCTTACTCTAATCAGTTTGGGCTCTAAAAGTGTATATCAGACATTTGATTTCAAAGAGAAACTTGTCTGTTGCTAGAGGGAAGTGGGAGGGAAAGGAGAAAAAGAAAGGGATAAACTAATAGAAGGGAAAATAGAAGAATCAGGGGAAAGGAGTAAAAAAAGGGGGAGGGGATCTAAAGAGTGGAGGATTGTTTGGGGGAGGATGTCATCAAAAGCAAAATACTGAGGAGGGGGGAAGGGAGAAAGGGGAAAGGAAAGGGAAAAACATAACTTGGGTAAATAAGATGGCAGGAAATAAAGAATTAGTTATTGTAACTGTGAATGTGAATGGGATGAACTCTCCCATAAAGTGTAAGCGGATATCTGACTGGATTAAAAACCAGAATCCCACAATATGTTGTCTACAAGAAACACATCTAAAACATAGTGACACATATAGGATGAAGGTAAAAGGCTGGAGCAGAACCTATTGTGCTTCAGGTGAACAAAAAAAAAAAAAAAGCAGGGGTAGCAATCCTTATCTCAGATCAAGTAAAAGCCAAGATAGATCTAATCAAAAGAGATAAGGAAGGAAACTATATTTTATTAAAGGGTACCATAGATAATGTAGCAATATCAATACTAAATATATATGCACCAACTGCAATAGCATCCAAATTCCTAGGGGAGAAATTAAGAGAGATGCAAGAAGAATTAGACAGCTCAACAATACTAGTGAGGGATCTCAACCTTGCTCTCTCAGAATTAGATAAATTAAAAAACAAAATAAATAAGAAAGAAACTAGGGAGATAAACCAATTGCTAGAAAAGTTAGATATGATAGGTCTATGGAGAAAATTGAATGGAGACAGTAGGGAGTTTACTTTTTTCTCAGCGGTCCATGGAACTTATACAAAAATTGACTCAAAATCAAATGCAGAAAGGCAGAAATAGTAAATGCATCTTTTTCAGATCATGATTCAATAAAAATCACATACAATATAAGGCCAGGAGAAAATAAACCAAAAGTTAATTGGAAATTAAATAATCTAATCCTGAAGAATGAATGGGTGAAAGAGCAAATCATAGACACAATCAATAATTTCATCCAGGAGAATGACAATAATGACACAACATACCAAAATTTGTGGGATACGGCCAAAGCGGTTATAAGGGGCAATTTTATATCTCTAGATGCTTACTTGCATAAAATAGAGAAAGAAAAGATCAACAAATTGGGCTTATTATTAAAAAAAACTTGAAAAAAAACCAAATTAAAAACCCTCAATTAAATATCAAATTGGAAATTCTAAAAATAAAAGGGGAAATTAATAAAATTGAAAATAAGAAAACTATTGAATTAATAAATAAAACTAAGAGTTGGTTTTACAAAAAAACCAACAAAATAGATAAGCCTTTAGTAAATTTGATAAGAAAAAGGAAAGAGGAAAATCAAATTGCTAATCTCAAGAATGATAAGGAAGAACTTACCTCCAATGAAGAGGAAATTAGAGCAATAATTAGGAGTTACTTTGCCCAACTTTATGCCAGTAAGTTTGATAATCTAAATGAAATAGAGGAATATCTACAAAAATATAGATTGCCCAGGTTAACAGAAGAGGACATAAATTACTTAAGTAGCCCTATATTAGAAAAAGAAATAGAACAAGCTATTAACCAACTCCCTAAGAAAAAATCTCCAGGGCCAGATGGATTTACATGTGAATTCTACTAAACATTCAAAGAACAATTAATTCCAATACTATACAAACTATTTGAGAAAATAGGGACAGAAGGTATACTACCAAATTCCTTCTATGAGACCGATATAGTGCTGATATCTAAACCAGGTAGGGTGAAAACAGAGAAAGAAAACTATAGCCCCATTTCCCTAATGAATATTGATGCAAAAATTTTAAATAAGATATTATCAATGAGATTACAGAAAGTCATCCCCAGGATAGTACACTATGACCAAGTAGGATTTATACCAGGAATGCAGGGCTGGTTCAATATTAGGAAAACTATCAGCATAATTAATTATATTAATAACCAAACTAACAAAAAAACATATGATTATCTCAATAGATGCAGAAAAAGCATTCAATAAAATCCAACACCCATTCCTATTAAAAACACTAGAGAGTATAGGAATAAATGGGCTTTTCCTTAAAACGATTAGTAGCATCTACTTAAAACCATCAGCAAGCATCATATGTAATGGAGACAAACTAAAACCATTCCCAATAAGATCAGGAGTGAAACAAGGCTGCCCACTGTCACCATTACTATTTAATATTGTATTAGAAATGTTAGCTTTGGCAATAAGAGAAGAAAAAGAGATAAAAGGAATTAGGGTAGGTAATGAGGAAACCAAATTATCACTCTTTGCAGATGATATGATGGTCTACTTAGAGAACCCTAGAGACTCAACTAAAAAACTACTAGAAACAATTCACAACTTTAGTAAAGTTGCAGAATTCAAAATTAATCCACATAAATCATCAGCATTTTTATATATTACCAACAAAGTTCAGCAGCAAGAGATACAAAAAGAAATTCTTTTCCAAATAACAGATAATAGTATAAAATATTTGGGAATCTATCTGCCAAGGAAAAGTCAGAAACTATACGAACTAAACTACAAAACACTTTCCAAACAAATAAGATCAGTCCTAATCAGTTGGAAAAACATTAAGTGCTCATGGTCAGGCTGAGCAAATATAATAAAAATGACAATACTACCCAAACTAATTTACTTATTTAGTGCCATACCAATCAAACTCCCAAGAAATTATTTTACAGATCTAGAAAAAATAGTAGCAAAGTTCATTTGGAAGAACAAAAAGTCAAGAATTTCAAGGGAATTAATGAAAAAAAAAAGGCAGATGAAGGTGGCCTTGCTATACCAGATCTAAAACTATATTATAAAGCAGCGGTCATCAAAACCATTTGGTACTGGCTAAGAAATAGAGCAGTTGATCAGTGGCATAGGATAGGATATCAGGACAATCTAGGCAATAACTTTAACAATTTAGTGTTTGATAAACCCAAAGACCCCACCTTTTGGGATAAGTATTCACTATTTGGCAAAAACTGCTGGGAAAATTGGAAACTAATGTGGAAGAAATTAGGGCTTGACCCACACCTAACACCACATACCAAGATAAGATCTAAATGGGTTCATGATCTAGATATAAAAAGTGATATTGTAAGCAAATTAGAGGAACGTAGTATAGTTTATCTCTCAGACCTGTGAATGGAATAAATTTTTGTCCAAAGAAGATCTGGAACTCTTAATTGAACACCAGATAGGTAATTTTGATTATATTAAGTTAAAAAGTTTCTGTACAAATAAAACTAATGCAGACAAGATTAGGAGGGAAGCATCAAATTGGGAAATCATCTTTACAGTTAATGGTTCTGATAAAGGCCTCATTTCTAAAATATATAGAGAATTGTCTCATATTTATAAGAATTCAAGCCACTCTTCAATAGATAAGTGGTCAAGGATATGAACAGACAATTTTCAGATGACAAAATTAAAACCATCTCTAGTCATATGAAAAGTTGCTCCAAATCACTATTGATCAGAGAAATGCAAATTAAGACAACTCTGAGATACCACTACACACCTGTCAGATTGGCTAAAATGGCAGGAAAAGATAACAATGAATGCTGGAGGGGATGTGGGAAAGCTGGGACACTAATACATTGTTGGTGGAACTGTGAACAGATCCAACCATTCTGGAGAGCAGTTTGGAGCTATGCTCAAAAAGTTATCAAACTGTGCATACCCTTTGACCCAGCAGTATTTCTATTGGACTTATATCCCAAAGAGATCTTAGAGGAGGGAAAGGGACCCACATGTGCAAAAATGTTTGTGGCAGCCCTTTTTGTAGTGGCTAGAAACTTGAAACTGAATGGAAATTATGGTATATGAATGTTATGGAATATTATTGCTCTGTAAGAAACGACCAGCAGGACGATTTCAGAGAGGCCTGGAGAGACTTGCATGAACTGATGCTGAGTGAAACGAGCAGAACCAGTAGATCATTATACACAGCAATAAGACTATATGATGATCAATTCTGATGGACATAGCTCTCTGCAACAAAGAATTGTCTCAAACCAGTTCCAATTGTTCAGTGAAGAAAACCATATACACCCAGAGAGAGGGATATGAAATATGGACCACAATGTAACATTTTCATGCTGTCTATTGATGTTTGCTTGCATTATATTTCCTTTCTCTGATTTTCTTTTTTTTCTTGTAGATAGGATTTTTCTTGCACAACTTGTCAAGTATTTCAACATTATTAACATGTATTGGACTTCCTGCCATCTAGGGGAGGGGAGGGGACGGGGGGTAAAATTTGTAACGGAAAGCTTTGTAAAGATCAATTCTGAGGAACTACCCATACATATGTTATAGAAATAAAAAGCTTTAATAACAAAAATAAATAAATAAATAAATAAATAAAATAAAGAATGAATCTCTTAAATGATGGATCTCCTCTTGTCTCATTTCCCAGAGACAATTCACTAGACCCACAGATGGACTTAATTCCATTGAATTTCACCATTAGATGGAAGAGAAGAAAGACATCCTCTCCTCCCCCTTGCAAAACTCAGCTAGAAGCAGATATAAAAACTAGCTATCTCAACTCCTCCCCCTTGCAAAACTCAACTAGAAGCAGATATAAAAACTAGCTATCTCAACTGACAATTTGGAGATTGTTTTGTGTCTCCTTATCTGAATGACTTTTTAAAAACCAAGAAAGGAATAGCAATCCTTCAGGGAGTAAATGGCTAGACACCATCTAATTTTATCAAATTGATAGAGGGATTTCTTCATAATTAATAAAGAAGCAGTGAATATAAAAAACTTTTTTACATTTTCTTTATAAACTATGAACAGGCCAGTGCCAGTTTTGAACCCTTTATAATTTTTGAATAGATCATTCAAGCCACCAAAGATCTCCCTTTACATGGTAAGAGTTCGTTATCTCTTATCTACCCCTTATATTTTGCAATCTCATCAACTGAATTGGAGGGAACTCCAATATAATTGATCATGGGTTTTCCCATGCCCACCACAATGGATAGCTTTGGGAAGCAACTTGGGTTTGGGGAGGGATCAGTAAAAGTAGTCCTTTAGCTGAATTTTAAAAAGGAAGTAAAGGATTCTAAGAGGTAGAGAAGTTAGGAGGGATTATATTCTTAACTGTGAGATGACCAGTGCAAAGGCAGAGAGAAGAGAGATGCAGTGTCATATGCAAGGTATAAAAAGATGCCAATTTGGCTGTGTAGAGTGCAGCAGTGTATAGAGTTTGGGAACATATGTCCCTGTCACTGAGCGCTATATCTTTCTTAGAAGTTGTTTTGAAAAAGGGAAGAGAAGAAGGGAAGGAGAGAGGGGCAACAAAGAAAAAAAGAAGAAAAGAAGCAATGGAGGAAGGAAGGAATGGAGGGGAAGGAAGGAATGGAGGGGAAGGAAGGAAGGAAGGAAGGAAGGAAGGAAGGAAGGAAGGAAGGAAGGAAGGAAGGAAGGAAGGAAGGAAGGAAGGAAGGAAGGAAGGGAGGAAGGAAAAAAGGAAGGGAGGGAGAGAGGGAGAAAGGGAGGAAGGAAGGAGGGAAAGAGAGAAAGAGAGAGGGAATGGAGAAGGGAGGGAAGAAGGAAGGGGAAAAAGAAGAAGGAAGGAAGGAAAGGAGGGAGGAAGGAAGGAAAGAAAAAATGGAGCAAAGGAAGGAGAGAGATAAGGAGGAAAGCAGGGAAGGAGGGAGGGAGAGAAGGGGGGAAGGAGGAAAGAAGGGAGGGAGAGAAGGAAAGAAGGAGGAAAGAAGGAAAGAAGGAAGAAAGAAGGGAGGGAGGGAAGGAAAGAAGAAATAGAGAAGGAAGGGGAAAAAGAAAGGAAGGGGAAAAAGAAAGGAAAGGAAAGGAAGGGGAAAAGGAAAGGAAAGGAAGGGAAGGGAAGGGAAGGGAAAAGGGAAGGGAAAAGAGAAGGGAAAAGAGAAGGGGAAAGAGAAGGGAAAAGGGAAGGGAAAAGGAAAGGAAAAAGGAAAGGAAAAAGGAAAGGAGGACAGAGGAAGGGAGGGAGAAAGAAAAGAACTTCAATGAAACAATGGTGAAGAGGCAAAACCCATTATAACTCCTCCTCTAACATATGAGAGATACCACACCCTTTCCCCTCTTCACTATTTCAGTCTCAGGAGAGGTAAAGAGAATTAGGTTCCTAGCTTAGTCAAGCTAAGAGCACAGTCCCAGGTCCAAGTTCAAACTCCCCTAGGGTTGAATTCTCAGAGTTACCTTCTCAGAGTGACCATTCTGGACTGACTGACTGCTTGCAATCGTGGCTCCAAGGTGTCCATTGCTCAAATTGTAGTTGGATGGGGATCTTCTCCTGCACCTGAAAATGTGAACAAACAACATGGAACAAAGAACAACTCCTCTAAGACCATTTTTCACAACTGGAGTAAAAGAAGGAGAGTGAGGTAACAGTTCAGTTCACGGAGTCCACCCTAGGAGCTGCATCTAGGAGAGCAATTGCAAAGATGACCAAAAAAAGAGACCAGATAGGTCTCACCAGTTTTAAAGACAGAGGTAGTCATTCAAAGGGAGTTATCCCATCTTTAGGAGCTCCATAACAAACACCCATGCATACTCAAAAGCCATGTTACATATAGATCATTCACGTGCACACATCTATATTTGTGTATATATATGTGTGTGTATGCATGTGTGTATATGCATGTATATATGTACATATAAACACACATGTACATAGATACATATATACATACATACACATAAAGATATGTGTCTATATTTACATATATATAAAGTTTAAAATTGAATATAAATACAAAATTTAATGTTCAATCTTCATTTTTTAGCCTTCTTTGTATATGGAGATGTTTGTGTTTGGTAATAATATCCTAGTCGATTAAATATTTTTTTTAAGGAGAAAAGAAAGCCAAATGATGTCTCTCGTCTTTTAAAGTACAATTTAAAGTAAAGGGAGTTCTTCTTCATTCAGTGCAAGGGCTCCCCTCTGACAAGAGGGGCATAGACTATGAGACTCAAGTAACCTCAAATTCATTCTTGAAAAGGAAGCTGACCCTGAACAGAGAGGACCAGCCATTCTTTCTTCTTTTTTTCCTTCAGATTTCCTTCCTTTCTTCCTTCCTCCCTCTCTGCATTTTTCTTTCCTTCCTTTCTTCTTTTCTTCTTTCCTTCCTTCCTTCCTTCCCTCCCTCCTTCCCTCCTTCCCTCCTTCCTTCCTTCCTTCTTTCTTTCCTTCCTTCCTTCCTTCCTTCCTTCCTTCCTTCCTTCCTTCCTTCCTTCCTTCCTTCCTTCCTTCCTTCCTTCTTTTCTATCTTTCTTTTTCTCACAATGGAATTCTGGAAAAAAATAATCTTAAATAAACCTTAGGAACGGTTCATATTTAATAGAGTCTTACTCCCAACCCCAAATAGAAGAGTGGATTGTTACTGACTATATCCCTCCTCCCTCTCCAAACCCTCCTTAAAAAAGAAGTAATATTGGAAGATGTGGAAACTATCTCTTCTTACTCCTCATAGCCCAGAGTGGGTGGCTTTTCTTGGCTCTGAAAACAATCCTTTTTGACAACTTCCAATCCTGGGCAAACACAGGTACCAATCTAGGAGCTGCTCCATATGAATGTCTTTAGCAAAGGGCCAGAACATGTGGCAAACTCAATACTGATGTTGAGAATTGTGGTAGAAACTATTCCCAGAGTGTGTGGAAAGAAGTTTGGCATGCAGGTCTGGGATTCAATGCAGAATCAATGTAAGTTTGAACAAAACACTCTGTGTTTGTGAGAAAAAGCATGTGTGAGGCTGGAGTCAGAAGCTTATGTTGGAAGAGCATATATTCGAAGCCTGGATTCCTGATGGTTTGTGCAAAGGAACCATTATGTTAAAACTGAAGCTTGAAGCCTTGGTGCACATGCTATGCCTTCAATATGAATGCAGATGTGATGGTTCAGGTTTGCTCTGTATTTTGTGTCCTCCTACTCCCATTCCCATCCACAAAATAATATCCATATGTGGGAGCTGTGATTAAGAACACAGTCAGATTCTGGATTGCACAGTATTTCTGAATGGCAAGTACTTGAGCATCTTATAATTTCTGTTAGGTGATAAGTATCCAGAGCGACGATGGTGGTGGTGGTAATTTTGGGGTGTGTATGTTGGGGGTAAGAAGTGGAAAGAGGGTATTAGTGTTAGGAAACAATTTTCAAGGAATTAAAATTGAAGGTAATCAAAAGAGCAAATGAAAATATTCAGCGTAGCCATGAATAGGCTGGGACACAACCAATGAGGAACTACATCAACAGATGTGGTATGAAGGATATTATTAGACAGATCCATTCTTGCTGCCTACAAACTCATTCAAATCTGCCCCAGCTTCTCCTAACTCCTCTGGTTATCATCCTAAAACACTTTTTTTTCACAGCCAAATTCAAAAACAAAAACAAAAAAAAAACCTGTCTGTACCTATTACCTCCACTTCTTTCCTTTCCCTTCTCCATTTTCTTACATCTGACTTCTGACCTCACCATTCAAATGAAACAGCTTTTTCCAAAGTTACTAAAAATCACTTAATTGCCCCATCTGTTTATTTTTTCTTCATTTTCAGCCTTCTAAGCATCTCTGCAATATTTGAAACTCTTTAACTATCTGGGTGATCTCTCCTCTTATTTCATGACATGCTCGCTCTTGATTCACAGACTCTTTATCTTCCATTTCAGAGCCTGTAACTGTGGGCCTAATTGTGGCTTTGCCCTGTATCCTTTTCACTGTAAATATCTTCAGAGTTGGTAACTTCCTAAGCTTTCTTTGGTTTAAGTATCATTTATACTGATAATTCCCAAATTGCATTTGTAGCATGTGTGTACACAGACATGTATACATACATATATACATGTATATACATACATATATTTGTATATATGTATATTCTGTCTCTCTGTTTCTTTCTCTCTTCTCTGTTTCTGTTTGTATGTCTGTCTCTGTATGTGTGTCTCTCTGTCTCTGTCTCACTCTTTGTGTGTGTGTCTTTGTCTCTGTCTCTCTATATATCTCTCTGTCTGTCTGTCTCTCAAAATCTATTGGGGGATCAAGATGGTTCAATAGATAGAGTACTGGGTATAGAGTCAGGGAGACCTGAGTTCACATCTGGCCTTAGATACTTACTGGCTGTGTGACCCTGGACAAGTCACAAAACTCTGTTTGCCTGAATCTACTGGAAAAGGAAATGGAAGTATCTTTGCCAACAAAACCCCATGGACAATATGAATATGCTATGGTCCATGGGTCATGAATAGTAGGACACAATTGAGCAATAACAACTATATATATATATATATATGTGTATATTTATATGTATATGTGTGTATATACACATTTATATATATTATTAATACATATACCTTCTTTCTAAAGTCCCTGTGACTCTCATTTTTTAATTTTGAATTTAACAAACATCAAATAAAATGAACATTTCCATATACAAAGCAGAACAGAAAGCTGATTGCACATGAAACCACAAATCTGTACCACATGCAGCTTGCTTCTCCCTCCAAGTCTATAACAAACTCAGTATGTTATTTTCAAGGCTGTCCTGCTTTGTTTTCTGTTAGCCTTTTTTATTTTCTTCCATTCATTTTTAAAATGCTTCAGTGACCCTTTGTATTTATTTTTTCATTCTTTTTAAATTGTGGTAACACTATCGGTAGCCCCCTTCTATCTCCCCAACTCTACTTCCCAAACTGAGAGAAAAATTAAATCCATGTGTCAAACATGTATAGTCAAGACAAATTCCTGCATTTGCCATGTCCAAAAATATGTCTCACTCTGAATTGATTTCAGCACCTCACTTTAAGAGTTCAGTAGCAAGTCTTACCACTTGTTTTCCTGAGTTATTTGTTGCATTGATCAGATTTCTTCTTTGCAGTGTTGATGTTATACAACATAAAGTATTTTCTGAGTTCTGCTCACTTCACTTTGCATCAGGTCACACATGTCTTCTCAGGTTTGTCTGAAATTGGGTTTTTTTTTTGGTTATTTCATATGGAACAATAAGAATCCATTACATCCATTTGCCACAAATTGTTTAGCTATACCTCAACTGACAGACATCACCTTAGCTTTAATTCCACATTTTAATTGCAGCCACATTTTTCTAGTTACCTTGATTAGCAAATTTGACACTATCCTTCTCTCTTCATTCTAAATTATTCCACATAGCCAACGGCTAAGTCTTGTCATTTTATACTCCATGAAATCTCTTGTATGCATCCCCTATTTTCTACTCACCTGGTCTCTCTCCCAATTCAAGACCTCATCATCCCTGTAATACTAAAATGATCTACTAATTGGTGTTTCAACTCTAACATCTAGCATCCTCCATCCAAGCTACCAAATGATTTTCTTGAAGTTAAAGTTTTTACAAGTCACTCTCCTATTTAATAAACCCCAATTATGATTCCCTATTGTCTCTAGAATCAAATACAAACCACAGGTTTAATTGCAGCTAGGTGTTGCAGTGTCCAGCGTGTAGTCAAGAAAACCTGAGTTAAAATTTGGTCTCAAATACTTAGTAGCTATAGGACCCTATACAAGTCATTTAACTGTTTGCCTCAGTTTCTTCATCTATAAAATGAGCTGGAAAAAGAAATGGCAAACCCCTCCATATCTTTGCCATGAAAACCCCAAATGGGGTCCAAAGAGTTGGACGTTATTAAAACAATACAAGAACAACACTTTTTCTTTGGCAGAAACTTTAGTCACCTTGGAGCAAACACTCCCAATGTTTCTCTATTTTATCCCTTACAATATGTTCAGTTAGCATACATATTAAAGGCTGTCCCAAGGATTCTTTGGTCTGAGGTCTTTATCCTAGGCTTCTCCTATTCTGCTTTTATTATGTATATATGGCCAGCAAAGGTTTTTTAAAGCCTGAGTTTTTTTTTTTTTACATAAGTGAAATTATTGAATTTTATCATAAAAAATTTAAATGTACATAATCACTGAATCTCAGATTTAAAAGGCAGCCTGGAGATCACCTAGTCTAAGCAGTCAGTCAGTTAGCATTATTAAATGTCTATTATGTACCAGGCAACAGCATTCCCTTTACAATGTCCCCAATAGGTGATTGGTGGCCCATTGCTTCAATGAGAGAAAGCCCACTTTCCTTTCACAAAACTCTAATTATCTAGCTGCCTTTTAAGTCAAAATTTACTGCACTGTAAGGTCCACCCACTCCTAGTTCTACTATGACAGCCCTTCAAATATCTGAATACAGTGAAGTGTATTTTTCTCTATTATGGTTTCACTGTTTTAATATTGAATTTTTATGTCTTTAAATTTTCTAAAAAACCACAACTATTACTTTATGAATTGATATATCCCTTATTTTCAACTATAGGATTTCTTTCTTTAAAGAAAATAAGTCTGTATATTCCTAGCTATTAATTTCATTATAAAATATAGAAATTATAAAATATATTATAAATATAAATATAAGATATATTATAAAATATATAAAATATAGTTTTGTTTGAATGGGACCTAGAAAAGAAGGTGGGTAAGGAAAGAGATTTTGTTCCTAGATTTATTAATGTTTCACCTCGAGGCCCCAGTACCAGTGCTAGGCTGGGCTAGGCTGCCATCACACAAAGTATCTAAATGCATTATTTTCCATCCAGTGAACTTTGTTCACTTCACGCATTGTCCTAAAACTGAAAATCAATTTTTCAGATGAAAACCAGTATTCTTCTACACATACAGAAAACTATTACCCTTAAAAATTACTATGATTTGAAACTGATGACTGAGGTAGGATAAGAATTATCTGACAGACCAAGTTATCGAGGCTCAGAACTTAGGGGACTTCCCAAAATCATAAAGCCAACGAAAGGAAAATCTAGGATTTCAACCCAAGTTTTTTTTAATGCATTGTCCTTTTCATTCAACTACATAGCCATAATTATTATCTTTATGATTTAAAGGTCTGCCATGTGGAAGAGGTATTTGATGTTATCTTTTGCTCTACAAAGGGAAGACAGAACCAGAACCTCCAATATAAGAAAGGATGGTACAAAATGAATGAGAAGTGGGGAATTTCATCACTAAAAGTATCAGGCAGAAGTTAGATCAGGGAAAATTAAAGAACTTTATGGTTTTGAATAGATAGGATGGTCTGGATGACAACAATAATCCCTTCCAACTATGACACTGTAAGTTTCCACAATTTTTGATTTTTAAGAACTTGAAAATGAAACCATGTTAGGTGCTTTAAAAAATGATGCAATACTATAAGAATACACTAGGGGGAAGGATAGGTCTTACCAAAAATCGATTCTGACACTAGACACACAGAAACAATAATGAATATTGGCACATTTCATGGGATCATAGATATAGAACTATAAGGGACTTCAGAGACTATCTAGTTCTCTTCTACCCCACCTCACCTCCCCATTTGCAAATGAGGGTCAAGACAAATGACTTGCTTAAAGTCATACAGATAGCAAATGTCAGAGGTCCTCTGACTCCAGGATACATGCTATTTCCAATGTGTCCCATTGTACATTTATAGTATTTGTGTGGTGGATAAGTATAAAAATAAAACCAGGTCACATGAAGCATGCATAACTGGTCTAAAATCTGTCCCACCTTTCTCCAAGGGAGAATGATTTCTGTTTTTGTCAGCTACAGGAGAATGGCTATGGCTAGAAACTTGTCCCTTTCCTTATTTATCTCCAAGAAGGGAATTGGGCTAGAATTATATATATCCACCATACCTCAAGTATTGGTAGACTAGGGATAAAATAGTTTGGGAATCCAGAATAAATACTATTCTCCCTGATCATTCTCAAGGTAAAGTATTATTTAACTTGCTATCATCAGTTTAGCTCTCATCAAACACTGGTTTCAAAAAAAGATCATTATGAATAGCTAGTAAATCTCTTTATCAAAATAAACAGAAATCAGGAAAGTTTTGTATGCATATATGTATTATGCCTATATATGTATATATATGGAAAGTTATACTAAAAGTTGTAAAGTTTCATATACATGTATATGTGGACATAGGTGTTTATATAGGTATAATCATAGTCATATTAAAATAGACCAAGAATACACAAGTGTAAAGAAACTCTTTTACCAGAAGGGAAATGAGACCTCAATTCAACCAAGGAGATAAAATTATCTCACGAAGGGTTCTGCTTTTATTAGTTTCTAAGATTTCAATCACTGCCAGTCAAGAAACATGTTGGAGGATTAGATTCCCACATGTCTGAGATTCCAGAGAGGTCTTCTGCACACCATTGAAAAGTCTGAGCTAGTTTCAGACCACCTCTCTTAAAGTTTCCCAAACATCTGAAGTAATCTCTTCTCACAATAGTATGCAGTGCTTTTGCCCAGAATTCTCTCAACCAATCAAGAGTCATTTTTCTCTAGGTACAAAAGTCAGAGGATTGTTCCTTAGGAAAACTGCCCAATTTGAGTGAGAAGATAAATTTATAAAGATGAAAATTGGAAGAATTTCAAATTCAATTTGAAAATTAAAATTACCTTCTACCAGAAGTCAAGATGTTACATCGACTCTATTGAGAAGAACAAAAAAATATATTTTTCTATTGCTTCACTATAATATAATGGACAGAGCAAAGAACTTGGGCTTTGTTGGAGTCAGAAAATCAACATTTAAAATGTATTGCTTATTTAGACAAATAAGACCCGGACTTTTTGTTCTTGGATTTTTTTCTAAACTTGTATTCTACACTTGGCTAATATAGAAACCTTGACCTCAAGACAGATGACTTTTTTTGTATAAACATTTAAATGGGGTGTATCCTTATTCAAACCTTATTGTATATCACATAATTCCTTATCATTAAGGACCAAACTTAAAAGTTTACCAGTGAGTGATTAATCATATCACCTCATCTGTGACGTGTAAACTGATTGATGCAAGGCTTGTTATTCTTGAAGACTAAAGTTGCTGAAACAGTTACCTTTTCCAGTGATGTCAATGTTTACAGGGTTTCTTGAATGACACCTGGAGGCCTCCTAGTCAATTAAGGATCTATTTTCACCTGTACCATTAAATGTACCAAAATTCAGGAATTTTATTAAAATACATGCTTGAATAAGTGATCTCTGAAGTCCTTTTTAGTTCTGGATATATAAATCCATCACTTGGCTATATTATCTTTAAAGTTTTAACTAAACTCACCAACTGTTTATTGAATACCTATAATGTGCTTAGTTGGACTAAATCAAACAAATCATTGACATAATCCTTGTCTTCAGGGTTTTTACTAGCTCATTGTGGGGAAAATGAAATAAAAAATAAACATAGTGGTATGTTTAATATATTCAAATACAAAAAGACAATTTAGGTCACTAGTTCTATAATTAGTCAAAAACGAATGCTTTCTGAAGTTATGGGGAAGATTTCAAAAAAGAGATGGAATATGGATATGGATAGTACAATAAATGATACCATAAATGTCTTCAGGTGTCAGCCTGAAGAATTTGGACTTTATATTGGATATAAAAGTGATTATGTCAGGAAAGAATTGAAGATATTTGAATAGTATAAGGGGAAGCCTAATGTTAATAGCATATTAGTCTGAGTTCTATGAAATTAGGTACTCATAAGTCAGTAAGCAGTTAACAAAAGAAGGTCTAGTTTGCCTTAATACAGCAGAGATATTCAGTAAGGATACAATAGCTTTAGTATGGTAGATAACTTCCTCTGACTCCTCATGAAATGTCACCTAATCAGAAAGACAGGACCTAGTAAATTCTACAGTCACTTATTCCATCTAAGATGCCCAGACTTTATGTGGACAGAACTATTTATTCTCTTAGGTGATAAGAAAGTCATATCTAGGGAAGCAGGGGTCAAACAGATTCCAAGGAGAGTTTTGCTTCATCTTAAGGAAAACTAAACCTAGTGACTTGGAGGCAGATGTGGGCCTTAAACATACTATGGGGAAATGCTAGTAGATATTAGTTCTATCAATGACACCATCCCATAATGACCAGGTCCTAAGGATCTCCTAAAGGATTTTCTAGCATTTAAATGTTTTTAAGGTTTTTATCTGATGTTCCTTCTAATATAGGCAGTACAAAAGGGGAGAAAAGAAAAAATAACAACAAATATACAACCCTTTCCCCAAAGTCTTCACCATAATGAAAGGAAAAAAAAAGAAAAGAGAGAAAAAGGGGAAAAAATGTGGAGGCCAGAGATCTAGTTTCCAAAAGTCTCCATTTGGACGGACCAAGTCCCAGATCTCAGCAGTCCCATTTGTGTAGTGAGTGTTGCTCGTCCATAGAAGGTCTCCTCATTCATGGTGACAGTGATGAACAGCATCAGAATATCAGAGCCACAGCACAAATAAATGACACATCCAATAATCATAGATTACTTCTTATGTGAAGTAGTAACAATGAGTAGAAGCAACTCCAGAAATATTAGGGTCTTTTCAATGATTCTTCTGGCACAGAAATAATTCTTCACTGAATAGGGGCTCATTTGCATTAAAGCAGTTAAAATTTCATAAATCTCTTGCCTTTAACCCATCCCATCTTCTAAGTTAATACTAAGGCTCCTCCTTACCATCATACACTCAGTATTATTCAGTCTACCTAACAAAACTTCTCACTTCCTGGGGGGTTCCTGATTAACGGGATGATATTTTTTTCTCCTTTAGAAAGTCTTGAGGCAGCTAGGTGGCACAGTGGATAGAGCACCAGCCCTGAAGTCAGAAAGACCTGAGTTCAAATCTGGTCTCAAACACTTAACATTCCCTAGCTGTGTGACCCTGGGCAAGTCACTTAACCTCAATTGCCTCAGCAAAAAGCAAAAAAAAAAAAAAGTCTTCTGAAGGACCTACATGTACAAAAATGTTTGTAGCAGCTCTTTTTTGTGGTGGCAAAGAACTGGAAAATTAGAGGATCCCCATCAATTGGGAAATGACAGAGCAAACTGTGACATATGAATGAAATGGAATGCTATTGCTCTATAGGAAATGATGAGCAGGCATATTTTTAAAAATCCTACAAAAACTTATGTGAATGGAAGATGACTAAAGTGAGCAGAATCAGGAGAACATTGTACACAATAACAGTAACAATGTGCAGATGACAAACTTTAACAGACTTTGTTCTTCCCAGCAATACAATCATCTAAGACAATTTCAAAAAACTCATGATGGAAAATGCTATCCACATACAGAGCAAGAACTATGGAATCTAAATGCAGATCAAAGCATAACATTTTCACTTTTTTGTTGTTTTTTTTTCTTCCTCATAGTTTTCCCTTTTTGTTCTGATTCTTCTTTCACAACATGATTAATATGGAAATATGTTTAATATGATTGTGCATGCATAACCTGTATCAGATTGGTTGCCTTCTTGGGGAGGGGGAAAAGAGGTAGGAAAAGGAAAAATGAAAATCAAAATAATATGAAAGTAAATGTTGAAAACTAATAAATTAAAAAAAAGAAAGAAAGAAAGAAAGAAGAAAAGGGGAAAAAAAGTCTTCTGGAAAGCTTTGGCCTTCCATTCCACAAGGAGAAGATACCATCTAATCTTCATCTTTATCATTAGTTTCTTGAGAAGAACTTTCATTTACCTTAGCATTTAGCATAGTGCCTGATACATAGTAGGTGCTTAGTATATGTTTTGCATAGGACCACAAGATATTCCCAATAGTTACAGGAATGATTTTGCCTCTCCTGCCCCAATTCTTCTTGAAAGGAACCAGTCAATTACATGAAACATCTAGGAGTCAAAAATGTGCTGACTGAATGTGTATTAGGAATGGATTACTAGGGAGATTTCATATTAGTTAATATTGATCATTATTGTATTTCTTTGCCTTTTTATTTCATGGTGTTTATGTTTATATTGGTTACCTTGGTGAGATACAAATATCCCTTCTTAAATTAGTCCATTGAAAGCCCTCTAAGTAGTTTAATTTGTAACCTGTTTTATGTAATTCTAATAAAGAATGTATGAAAAACCTTATAGATTTGGCTTATAGATAGGTGATCCATGGGAATCAAAAGGGAGAACTGAGGAAATTGAGTATATTGAGATTAGCAAGTGGTTGATTGTGGGAATTGTGTGAACCATATTAACTCCATCTTGTGACTCAATTATGTAGCTAAATTTTCTAAAGTTTGTATTCAATTTTGTGTCTAGCTCCATTTCTGTCTCATAAGAAAAATTCACTCAATTGTGGGAATTGGGAGAAAATCTTATTGTATTATTTGAATCTAGCCCTGCCTGGCTGGGAACTTATTCCACTCCACTTGCTGCTTAAATACCTTTACTAAAGGATCTAGTTTATGCTGACCTGAAATTCGATCAGATCCAAAGATTAAGGCAAGGTTTTTTCATGATTGTACATCTTAAGCAAACCATATGTCTTATTTAAAAACTGGGCTCACACTGATAAATCAATTATTGTTTATACATTTCTTTGATTATTTATAGAACCTTGAGGGAAGTGGGATACCTTTTTCTGAATTCAGGGAATTATACATATTCACTCTCCCCTTCCAACCTGGAAAGTCCCTCATCTTTCCTCCTATTAGAAATCTTATTACTTAATGTTATATTATTTCCTTTCAATTAATCTTAATTGATTAATAGGTTTTAGTGTCTAAAAGTTTGTCTCCCCTTATATTTGGAGTCTGGCTTTTAGCTGGGGAAGGGACCTGTTCCCAATTTGTTGGGCAAGTGGCATACATTGCTTAAGAAATCTAAATGTTTGTACCTTAGTAATTTAATCTTTCACCAACCACAGTTTTCATAGTGTCTAGAATATTCTTCACACATGTGGAGGAATCAAATATTACCACTAAAAACCTAGAAATCTACATAGCAAATACATGTACAACCACATTGGAACTAGTCCACTTTGATATCTCTGATATGAAAGACTATATTATTATCTCTTCTCCCTTGCCCACTTTCTCTACTAATGGAAGCCTTGGAGAGGAAGAGGAAGAAGCATTGTGAAGTTGCACTTATATAGAATTTCTAATGGTCATTTAACCTTACAGAAGCTATACCACGAAACTCTAAACCTCTGGGACCATTCTCCTCACTTAGGACATTTTCTACTACCTTCTACCTCTTGTAGAGGTTCGACTGTGATAAGATCAACACTTTCATTGCCTCTGGAAAGAGCATGTCTATTAGTAGAGGTTTAAAAAAAATATTTCCACTATCTTTTTTGTAAATTAGCAAACCAAAAACATCTTTCCCTGGTCTTCATGAGTTTTCCCTATTAAAAAAGTTCCTTGAGAGCAAGAACTATTTTGCTTGTATTTGAATCTTCAATGCTAAGCACAGTGCTTGGCAAACAGTAAACACTGAATAGATTTATTCATTTATCCATTAATTAAATGGGACCATTAAGGAACTTTTTTCTTACTAAGTCTAAATATCTAACCAGTAGCCAGATCTTACTGATTTTACTTCCACAACATTTCTTTCACCGATCTCCTCTCCATTTGCATCCCAATCATTCTAGTTCAGACTCTTATTAACTCTTGCCTGGATTATTGCAATAGCATCCTAATAGGTCATCCCACCTCAAGTCTTAACTCTCCCTAACTCATCTTCCCTTCAAGCTGCCAAAGTGATATTCCTAAAGCACAGGTCGATGATGACACTGTCCCACCCCTCCCCTTTGTACTCTAATGGCTCCTTATTACTTGGTAGGGCCATATTACAAACTACTTTATTTGGTAGTAAGTCTTTCAGAGCCTGGCTTTGACTTAATGTCTCCTTATTTGATATTATTATCTTTCAGGAACACTATGGTCCTGTCAAACTGGCTTTCTTTCTGTCTTTCATACACAACTTTCCTTTCATCTATTCACAGGCTGTTGCTTATGTCGGAAATATACTCCCTCCTCATTTCTGTATTTTAAAATTTTTAGTTTTCTTCAAAGTTCAGCTAAAATGTTACCTTCTGCATTATGCATTTCTTAATGCCCTACCTGCTAATCCACATCCTCTTGTTGATATTTTGTATATGTTCAAGATGTATTATCTACTTTTTTGGAATGCAAGCTTTTATTTTTCTTAGTATTCTCAGTGTCAAGCTTATGAATAATAAATGCCTTTTCCCTGCTTGTTTGATTATATATAAAACCTCTCCTCTTTTTTCATGTGGCTAGGCAGAATCAATGTATCTTCTCTCTTATGGAGCAGGAGTATATCTAAGTGAGTCACTACCAACAGAAATTCATAAGGTTAGTTGTGATAGTAGTGGCTCAACATGCATTATGGAAAGGGTGTGGGAAGTATTAATGAGAATTTTGAATATTTAAATTCTCTGGTATTATTTTATAGGGCATTTTCCTTGTGTGCTGCTTTTGTCGTGTCATGGATTCAGCTTCAGTTAATATTTCTTACATATTTCATGTGTGTGAGTGTATGTGTATATCTGTGTCTGTGTGCATCTTTGGTTTGGTAAGGTTTGTGCAAAGCTATTGCTCTACCATCTTGTTGATCATGTGACTTGAATTTATAATTGATTATTGTGTATTGGTTCAAATTTCTTAAAGCTTTTTTCATTTTTTAATATCTGTTTTTATATTCATGATCTACTAAATTAATGTTTCTAATTCATGTTTCTAAATCATGTTTCTAATTCCATTACTCCATATTCTTTTTCTAGAATTCTGAGCTCCATTTTGTTTAAATTTTACTTAAATTTGAATTCTGCAAAACAATAATGCTAAAGCAAACCATCCAAAACATTGGGTCAGGTAACAAAAAAAAAGTCAAAAAGATGAGCAAATGTTCTGAATGATACGTAATATGCATATGAAATAATATACTCAGAGCCATACAAATACATGTTGCAATAATTGTACATATACAATTAGAGAAAGCAAGTGCTATTTGGAAAATCATTGTCACATGCAAATGAATAGCCATGTTACAAACAGCTTATAATTTAATTAATTAATAACTAAGAACATTCACAAGTCCAGTTTACAAGTTGTAGAAAGACTATCATTCAATTATTAGAGAAGAAAGTATTATTGGAACAAAATTATATTTAAAATTTTTAAACATCAAAGTTCTGCTCCTTATAGCATTGTTTGATCACTCAAAGCAAGGATGCACTAGTTGCCAAGATATATTCATGACAGCCATCAATACAAACTATTCTTGTCCTATTTAAATATCCAAAGACTACTTGACCCTAAACATTTTATCTCATGAGGGGAAGTATCACTAATGGAAGAACCCTTCCCACTTTCAGCATCTAGATGGTCAGATTTCCATTTTTATCTATTCTCCTTAGAGTTCATGTAATTATATTTCCTCTTCTAATTATCCATCATCAAAATGAAACAGCATATTCAACCTTTTAGAACAATGTAAACATCAACACAAACAATTTTAATAAAGAGATATTATTTTTAAAGCAAAAAAGTAGTAACCACAATTCCTTGATCTTTATAACCTTTATTACCTCTTCCCATGAAATTCTGATCCTGAAATTTCACCATCTTCTTATGCCACAATGTATCCATGTATTGACTAAAGGAGATCTTTTGAGAAAGAAAAATAGAGAATTTCCAGGGTTACATGTTGCCACCAGCTGAGGCTATTGTAAAATAATGCTCTTCTGAGCTACTGCGGAAGAAAAAATAAAAACTTGTTTATTATTGATCCACTCCGGAGTAGAACTCCTTAGGAAAAAAAAATTAAATAAATCTTAGGTTTGGCACAAAGATCTCTCCAAAAGGGATTAGCAAAGTTCCTTCTTAAAAAGTTTCTCAGTGTACTAAGTAGTAAATATCAGGTATAGGGCAACTATTTTATTTCCTCCACTATGAAAGAATGCTCAAAACACAAAAAATTCACCTGCTTTTAGCACACACTGGAAAAACAATCTACACCTTAACATTTGTATTATGCTCTTCCTGGAGATAAATGCTACTACTAGATTTGTGGAACTATTGAACAGGTATTTCACATTCACCTTGAATGTGTCCTGTACGGGCAGCAACTCAAGGTCTATATTTTCTGGTGAGCCAGGAGAATGTGGCTATTATTCTCCCTGGAAATGGTGGTGATCTCTTTTGGGAAGGGTTTCATTTCAGAAAGCACTTCCAAATGGGCTTTAATGACTTACTGACTCTCTCACTCGCAAGGTGGCTGATAAGGCAGCACAAGTATATTTCTCAGGATCAATATTCAATGCAGTTAGTCAAATACTTGAATGTCAGTATTAAACTCATCCCGGCAAGCAAATGTGCTCGTTGCTACTTTTGTAGCTATTCCTGCAGCTACTGGGACAGTGCAAGGGAGAAAAACACCTTGCTAGAAACCCAAGGGAAAGCGAGCAGTAACATTGTTTCAACAAAGATACAGTCCTCATTGTAGACTGTGAGCACCTTAGTTTTGCCTTTATTTGATAGCACAAGGACCCAGAGTCAGGAAACCCAAGTTCAAATGTGGCCTCAGACTCTCATTAGCAACGTGATTGTGGACAAGTCCCTTAACTTCAATTTGCCTCGGATTTCTCAGTTATACAATGGGGGGTGATAGCAGTACCTACATCCCAGAATTGTTGTGATGATCAAATTAAATAATGATTGATGGCCATCATCACCATCATCATCCTCTCCTCCTCCTCCAAATAATTATCTGCAGAGCTTGGCCCAGCGGGGTCACTTAATAAATGTTTGGTGACTTAACTTGAAGAAATCATGGTACCGCTGCTTCCTCTTCTGAAGGACATGGCAGTAAATTAATCATAATATCCTTTTACCCAGTATCCCAATCTTAGGAACTTGTCCCGGAGCCGTCTGTGCTCTAATTCCTGGAGAACTAGGACCAGCTGCGCACGGAGAACAAAGCCTCGGGCCCGCGCCAGGGGGCGCCGCGGTGCCGCTCCGCAGCGCTGATGGCTGGCCGGGCGGTGGAAAGCGGCCCAGAGTCGGCGCAGCCCCCGGGCATCCTGCGGCAGTCGGTGGCGCTCGGCTGAGGGAGCGCACGGAAGATCCCTCCCCCTCGCCATGGCTGCAGCTCCTGCCTCCTTTGCCCGGGGTACTGCGGCTCAGCTCTGAGCCCGATCCCCGCGGGCACCCACGAGCACCCGGAGAATTCCACTGGAGCTGGAAAGCTGCAGAAAGAAGAACGGAAGAGACCCTCCCCTCCCCCGACCTGAACTTGACCGGGGGCAGAGGTAAGTGTTCCGCACTTGCCCCGCGGCTGGGCTTCCGAGCGCCCTGCTTTTTCCTCGGGCTGCGCCCGGAGCTGGGGGAACCTTCGAAGGCTAGCAGGGTCCAGTCCGAGCTGGGTCCGCTTGAGATGACCTTTGGAGGGAATGCTGCGGCATTTGCGTCCCTGGTCGGGGAGTGAGTGGAAGAAGGAAATGTCCACAAGGGCCTTTATTTGTGAGCCCCGCGCATTACCTGTTGCACACCTAGTTTTAACCCGACTGCAGCTACGCTTATAGCAGTGGGGAGATGCAAGTTGACCCGTGTGAAGCATGAATAGCAATAGAAAGATTAGTAATAATCATGAGGCCAGAAGATTTGATTTCAGCCCCCAAGCAGTGTAGCCCAACATCCACACTGCACGAAAATTTTTACTGCGAATTTATCCCTAGAAGAAATATTAGTGACAAGTATTCAGAAGCTTGTTATGAGTAGGGACAATATTTTATGTCATCTTTGCATCCCTATTGCCTAGAGTGGTACCTTGCATACAGTAGGTGCATATTAAATATTACATTGCATTAAATCATATGATCCTCCAAATAACAAATATCTATTTTTTAAAAGTGTTTTACATCCTTCTTGAATCATCCTGAAACTGAAGCTAAGAATAAACTAGTTTTCCTAGATCTGCATTTTATGACAGTTCTTCCAATATGATTTGTTTTAAACAGAAATTTGGAACCAAATGACATAAAAAATAGAGATTATTAAAACAGAACTTACATCTATGTTTGCCATTTGCCTGCTAAAAGTGAGATGTCTAATTTAATTGTGAGAAATAAAATTTTGAAAAGCCACTGTCAATGTTAAGTCTCCCCCATCAGTTATTTCCTGAAACATGGCATGAGCTTGACAATAACCAGCTGTAACTTCATGAGGTAATAAATGGAGAGAAATCTTCTCATTCCTCTGTGAAATTCCTGTCGCTGGGGCTAGATGGAAGTTATTGAAATGTTTGGCTTTCTAAATACTGTGTGAAAGAAATATTAGATGGTAATGTTCATGAAATACAAACCAGACAAAGAGAGTGTTAAAAATGTACAACTTTGCATGAAATGTTGACCATTAGTATATGCAATCCATATATAAACATTTATATATTTTATGTTTCAGATTTATTTTTCAAGCAAAAATCTCATTTGTTACTTATGTGATTGAAATACATTTTGCAGAACTTTCTCAAGGGAAACATAGAACTATTTAGTTCCATGTACAATGGACTGAATCTTAGACTTAGAGGCATAGGACCTAAGTTTGAATCCAGGATTTTCTAATTTACTCTTTGGATGACCTTGGGCTTCCATTCCCCATTTGGAAAAAGAGAACCTGGACAGGATTACCTCTAAGATGTTTCAGTCCTAAATCTGTGATACATAATGGTTAGGCCCTTTTTAGTAACCTTCCCCATGAATGTTTATGGCCATAAAAGGATAAAATAAGAAGACCTTTTTAGATAAAGATAAGGAATTGGAAAAAGAACAGATACTAACAGCTTTTCTTGAAATTCTGTTTTGATTTGTTTTTAATTAAGGTAACTTTCCCGAAGTAGAGGATAGTAATAACATATTAGCAATGGTAATATAGATCTTTTGATCTTGCAGTTAACAAAGTGGTAAGTGCATGACTAAAAACCTAAAAGTAGAGATTTTGTTGAAGTATATGTGTTAGCACAATACCACATATATACCCATATGCATATATATGTATGTGCAAAAGCACAAATGAATAATAAACTCATCATTGCCATTACAGAACTTTTTTCAGAAATTTTCACTTTTTTCAAGCCATTACTTTTGCAAGTGTCATTCTTCTTTAAGTAATTACTAATAAATGTAAAGTTTTCTGAAAAATTTCAGACATTAAAAAAGACTACCTACTGGGTTGGAAGATAGAATTGAGGTTTTTTAATAGTATTTTATTTTTCCAATACATGCAAAGATAGTTTTCAGCATTCACCTTTACAAAACCTTGTGTTCCAAATTCTTCTCTCTCCCTTTCCCTACCCTCTCCCCAAGATAGCAAGCACTGTGATATAGTTCAAATATATGCAGTTGAATTGAGATTTTAAAGATATTGACAGATTAGGAAAGCAAGAAGATAAAGCCAAGTCATGAACTTGATTTTTAAAAAAATAAAGATTGAGAGATATTAAATTTGATTAAAATAATTCATGTGAAAAGATAGTTATCTAAAAATTCAACAAAGAAGCAGTGTGGGGTAGTGGATAGAGAACTAGAAGACCTAGGGCCAATTCCTGATAATTTGTGTTTAGTGGAGTTTAAGGGAGTTTATTTATCTAGGAGTACCATGAAATTTAATCCCAGGCTACCCTCATCCCTATTGTACAAATTCAATACAAACCAAGTTGGTAATAAATCTGCTGGAAACTAATGAATGAATAACAGGAATGTCTAGAATAAAGAAAGTTATAGACTCATTGTTTTTTGCCCTAGAGTGTTATTGTATTGTTCCAGGTACAACACTTTAAAAGGCATATTAATAAACTAGACAACATATAGAAAACACTCAAGATGGTAAAGGAATTTTAAATTATAGGAAATGATAATATTTAGCTTATAAGAAAGAAAAGACTTAGGAGGGATATATAGAAATAGTGTTGGACTTGTAATTTCATTGTCACAGCAAACCCTCATGTGAGGAGACTACCAACACAGCACATTTTCCTGCAACTGATATTCAAATGAAGTTGAAAAGAACATTGAGAGGTTGAGTAATTTGCCCTGCGTGACATAGCTAGTATTTATTAGGGGTGGGTCTTAAACCCAGGTCTTCCTGCCCTCTAGTTGATTCTATATACCCCCTTGACTAGACCATTTTTCTTTAATGAAAACATAGAAGATACAATAGTATTCTTTGATGTATAGAGGATTTTCATGTAAAAAATGGGAATAAACATTAAGTTTCTAGAGAATAGAATTAGGATCAAGGAGTAGATATATCAAGAAGGAAGATTTTGCCTCAATATATGGAAATTGTTGTTTCTTTGGTTGTTTTCCAGTCATACCTGACTTTTTGTGACCTCATTTGGGATTTTCTTGGAAAAGATATTAGAATGATTTGCCATTTCTTTCTTCAGATTATTTTACAGATGAGGAAACTGAGGCAAACAGGATTCAGTTACTTGCCCAGGGTCAGACAGCTAGTAACTGTCTGAAGCCAGATTTGGACTCAGGAAAAGGAGTCTTTCTGACTTTAGGTTCAGCATTCTGTTCATAGTACCACCTGCCTATCACATAAGAAATAATTTTTAACAATTGGAGCTGTCCACTAATAGAAAGACCTACCTCTAGTAGTGAACTCTTCAATATAGAAGGGGAATGCAGATCGTGCTCTCAAGGAGATTATGTTCTTATGGGGAGATATTGTATATAACGAAATGAACCATGAGATAAAGAAAGTTACTACTAGGAGTGGAGTGTGGGGTAGAGAGAGAGGAATGGGGAAAACCCTACTGCAGAAGATGGGATTTCAACAGTCCTGAAGGAAACAAGTAGGCACAGATGAGGAGAGAAGAGAATTCCAGGTGTGGGAGACAACAAGAAAAAAAAGAAAAAAAAATATGGTGGCAGGAAATAGTGTGGTATATGTGAGAAACATAAATAAACTTATATTTCTGAATTGTAGAGTTTGTAACACAGTAAAGTATAAGAAGACTGGAAAGTTAAGGTGAGACCAGATTATAGAGGGCTTTAAAAGTCAAACTGGAATTTTATGTTTGATCCTGGAGGTAACAGAGCCACTAGAGTTTATTGACTAGGTGGCATGGTCAGACCTACCTTTTAGAAAAATTATTTTGACATCTGAGTGGAAGATGGACTGGGAAGAGACTTAAGGTAGATAAACTTACTAAAGCTGTATTCACTAGTCCAGGTGTGAGGTGAGGGTGATGGTTTCAACAGAAGACATATATGAGAAATGTAACAAGACTAGGGCATATATTGAATATATTAGATGCAGACCTATGAGGAATTGAAATGATACCAAAGTTGTGGACCCTGAGGGACTAGGACAACGCTGATCATATAGCCTCATTGTATTAAAGAAGCTCAGAATAGGGAAGGGGTTTTTTGGGGGGAAGATAATTCTTCTTTGGACATGTTGAGTTCCAAGAAGTCTATGAAATGTCCAAATGACAAGTTGGCAGAGTGAGATTGAAGTTCAGGAGGTAGGGGTGATTATAGATTTAGGAATCACCTATTACAAACGTTTGATAATCGAAGCCACAACAACTGATAAGATCACTAAATGAAATCGAATAGAGGGAAAAGAAAATAAGGGAAAGGATAGACCCCTGGGGATTTTTAGGACTAATGGGCATGACCTAGATGGAGATCTAGCAAAGGAGACTTCGAAGGAGTACTTAGGAGGAGGACCAAAGAACTAGAGAGAAGAGAATATTCAAGAGAAAAGAAGGATCAATGTGTGTGTCAAAGGCTGTAGAAAGATCAGGACTGAGAATAGTCATTGAATTCGTTGATTGATAGAATAGTGTTAACTTTTGAAAGAGCAGTTTCAGTTGAAAGAAGTAAAAAACTAGATTCAGAGCATTTAAAAGAATTGAATGAAAGTAAAAGAAGTGAGAACACTGACTACAAACTGCCTTTTCAAGTTTAACTATTAAAGAAAGAATAGATAAAAGAGGAAACCTTGTGGGGATGCTTGGATCAAATAAGGGATTCTTTAAGTATAGGAAAGACATGGGCATGTTTCTAGGCAGCAGAGAAACAGTCAATGAACAATGAGAAACTTAAGATAAATTGAGGGGGTAATCTGAAGAATGGAATGGGATTAAAGGTGCATGTAGAGGAGTTTACTTTGTCACAAGAAGGCATACCTCCAGGAATTGAGGATAAGATAGTTGGTTGAAAGCATCTGAATACTTTGAATAGTACAAGGAAAGAGGAAACTCTTGGAAATGGGCTGATTTTCTTGTGAAGAATGAGGCTATAGTCTCATATGAGAGAGAGATGGAAGAGGCTGTTGGATGGAAGAGATGAAAAGATTTGCAATAACCTCTGTGGTGAGTGGAAGAGCAAAAATCGATTTGAGAAGTATGAAAGGATTGCTTTCCTTTAGAAAGGAGAAAAGTTGAGATTATTTTATCTGCTTTGGATTTTGAACTAAAGAAACTGAACAGATAGTTACTTTTGTTTTATTTCTTTCCTGTGTGATAGGTCTTTAGATAGCCAACTATAGGAAAAAGTTACTTGTTTCAGATAATGTGGAAGAACTAAAATTAGAATTTAAGCCCTCACATTTCTATTTGTCCTAGGACAGCCTCATATTTGATGAGGTAATTTTCCTCAAATGAAACGTTAGAAAAAAACCTTGTTATTTTGTATGTCACGTAATTGTGGCAAGGTCACTTGACCTCTGGGAATGTTAGTGTGAATCTTGTCTACTTTATAATGCTGTCTTTTTAGACTCCTTTTGCAGTTTGATAGAGTCTTTAGATATCTTTTTAAATTTTTTTTTTATTTATTGATTCTAAACTTAAGAAATAAAATAAGCATTTCCATAACAGAATAGAAAAAAGATGATTTTATATACAACTTGCTATTCCTTTTAAATGTACAATAAAGTTATGTAACTTTCCTTTCCCCCTTTTTCCCCATTCCTCACCATAGCAACAGCTACTATTAGACAAAAATGTATGCATATGTAAAATTATTCTATACCTACTTATATCAACTCTTTCTCTGGATATATACTTTGTAGTTTATACAGGTAGACCCCTTCTCAAATAATGTTTTTCTTTCTTTCTTTCTTTCTTTTTTTTTTTTTTTTTTTTGCTTTTTGCTGAGGCAAATGGGGTTAAGTGACTTGCCCAAGGTCACCCAGCTAGGGAATGTTAAGTGTCTGAGGCCAGATTTGAACTCAGGTCCTCCTGACTTCAGGGCTGGTGCTCTATCCATTGCGCCACCTAGCTGCCTCCTCAAGTAATGTTTATCAAAGCATACAATAAAATAAAAAAAAGTACAAAAAAATACAATTATATCAAAATATAGCTATTAATCTTCTTTAAAAGTTCAGAGAATGAATGAAGTAGAAGCTGAGCCAAGATGACAGAGTAAAGACAGAAACTCTCCCCCAAACTGCTGCAAATTCCTTTAAATAATGGTTCTAAACATATTTTAGAGTATCTGAACAGCCAAAAAGATGGAGTAGAATATTTTCAGTGGAAGGCAAATTAGAAGGACAATAGGAAAGGTCTATGGCACAAAGGTGGGAGTCCAGCATGCAATCCTGGTATAGACTGCACCAGGGCAGTCCTAGTCACAGATCCTGGCCCCTCCAGCCCCAGTCCTAGTGTAGCAAAGCAGAACTCTGTTGCTTTAACACACTAGATCTTACAGATACAGAGGAGCAGGGACCCTCCTAACATTCGGAAAGAAAAGAGTGCTTGTGATCAGGTATCTAAAAGGATCTTTGAAAACTGCTACACAAAATCCCTGAAGCTTGGAACAGTGCACCCTCCACTCTGGAACAGAACCCTACTTTAACAAAGAGTTAAAAGCCATGTAATAGACTAGGAAAATTAGCAGACAACAAAAAAGTGTCTGACTTTAGAAAGTTATTATGGTGACAAGGAAGATCAAAACACACTCAAAAGATAACAGAGTCGAAGCTCCTACATCCAAAGCCTCCAAGAAAAATAAGAATTGGGTTCAGACCATGGAAGAGCTCAAAAGAGATTTTGAAAATCAACTAAAACAAATAGAAGAAAAATTTGGGAAGAGAATTGAGAGTGGTGCAAAAGAAAATACAAAAAGCTAATGAGAAGAATGCTTTAAAAAGCAAAGTTGGCCAATTGGGAAAGGAGGTACAAAAGCACACTGAGGAAAATAATTATAATTAAGCAAATGGAAGCTAATGACTTTATGAGAAATCAAGGTACAATAAAACAAAGCCAAAAAAATAAAAAATAGGGAAAAAACTAAGAAATATCTCATTGGAAAAACAACTGACATGGAAAATAGATCCAGGAGAATTAATTTCAAAATTATCGGCTTACCTGAAAGTCATGATCAAAAAAGAGCTTGGACGTCATCTTTCAAGAAATTATCAAAGAAAACTGTCCTGATATTCTAGAGCCAGAAGGTAAAATAAAAATTGGACGAATCCACTGACCACCTCCTGAAATAAAAATTAAAACTTCCAGGAATATTATAGTAAAAATCTGGAATTCCCAGGTCAAGGAGAAAATTTTTCCATCATCCAGAAAGAAACAATTCAAATATTAGTGGAGCCATAGTCAGGATAACAAGAGATTTAAGAGCTTCTATATTAAGGACTGGAGGGCTTGGAATATCATATTCCAGAGAGCAATGGAGCTAGGATTACAAACAAGAATCAACAATCCAGCAAAATTGAGTGTAATACTTCAGGGGAAAATGTGGATATTTAGTGAAATAGATGATTTTCAAACATTTGTGATGAAAAGACGAGAGCTGAATGGAAAATTTGATTTTCAAATATAGAACTTAAGAGAAGCATAAGGAGATAATCAGGAAAGTTTTATCATAAAGGACTTAATAAGATTTATCTATTTATATTCCCATGTGGGAGAATGATACTTGTAACTCATTAGAATTTTCTATTATGACAGTTTGAAGGAGTATATATAGCTACAGGGCATAGATGTAAATTGAATATGAAGGGATTATATTTTTTTAAAATGATGAAATCAAGGAGTGAGAGAGAAATGTATTGGAATAAAAGGAAATATAGAAGTGAAATGGTACAAATTATCTGCACAAAAAAGAGACAAGAAAAAGCTTTTATAGTAGAGAGGAAGAGGAGGAGGAGAGGGAAAATGAGTGAATCTTACTCTCATCAGAATTGGCTCAAAGATATTGGTCCTGAAGTCAAGAAGACCCAAGTTCAAATCCAGCCTCAAACACTTAATACTTCTTAGCTGTGTGACTCTGGGCAAGTCACTTAACCCCAATTTCCTCAGGGAAAAAAAAGAGTTGGATCAAAGAGGAAATAACACACACACTCAATATAGATATAGATATCTATCTTACCCTACAGGAAAATAGGAGGGGAATGGGATATGGGAAGTGGGGATGATATAAAAGAGGGCTTGTTAGGAAGGGAGAGTAGTCAGTAGTAAAGCATTTTTGAGGAAAGCAGGGTGAAAGGAGAGAAAAGAGAATTAATTGGGGAGGAATACATTTAGCAATAGTAATTATAAAAAGAATTTTGAAACAAGTTTCTCTAAGTCCTTATTTCTGAGACATAGAAGGAATTTTGTCAACTTTATAAAAAATAAGATCCTTGCTCTAATTGATAAATAATCAAAAGATATGATCTATGCCCAAAAGGCTATAAATTCATGTATATCCTTTGACCTAACAATACCACTACTAGGCATGAATATCAAAAGAATTTTTTTTTTAAAAGGGGAAAGGACATATATGTAAAAAATTTTTGTAGCAGCTCTCTTCTCAGGGAAAAAAAAAAGGAAATTGAGGGAATACCCATCAATTGGGAAATGGCTGAATAAATTGTGGTATGTTATTAGCATGGAATGTCAGCAACTGGTATGGAGTACAGGGCAAGACGGTGAGGAAAAACAAGTATAACAAAGAAAAAGTTTGGGCTAGGCAAGTCAAATTGTAATACTAGACTTGACTAGTTTATTCAAGCAAATACGGTCCTTATATCACAAGAAAACTTGCTCTTTCACATGAGAAAAAAGTAATGCAAGGATAGTATATTTTCTTGTTAACATTTGTTAACATAACTTCACATGTGATTTATTAATGGGGGTTGGGGATGGAGATAAGGGAGAGAATCTGTAAATCAAAAGTTTTAAAAACAAATGTAAAACAATGTTTTAAATGTAGCTGGGGAAAATATTAAATAAATACAATTTTTAAAAAATGTTCATCAGAGCCAGGTACATCACCCTCTTGTGATGTGACTTTAAGAAAACAACACCACCAGCCCACAGTAGGTATTTGAAGAAAATTACAGCATGAAATGAACTGGGAATGTGTGCTGCTCTAAGGATGTCTGTCTCTATTGCTAAGAAAGTACATTATGTAGCCCAAATTAATATATTGAAAGTGTTCTCATTGCTCCCAGTTTGAAAGCATATTATTTATTCAGTAGGTACAAACATAATATAACAGGGAGATCACTTACCACCTAGAAGCTTTCTTAAAATTGGCTTTGCCTTCCCTTTTAATGATGTCTCTTTTGTTTAGGGATCACAGGACGTGCAGCGGTTTGCCATGATATGGTGAAGCTGAAGACAAGAGCCAAACTGATTTTTGCAATTGCTTTTTCTTGAGAAAAGCATATTACCTTCCTTATTCCAATATGGCTAAGAGTGCAGAAGTTAAGTTGGCAGTGTTTGGTCGAGCAGGTGTGGGGAAATCAGGTAAGATTTGTTACCATCATTTCTACCTTGTGAATGAGATGTGAAAGATGATTCTTTCTTCTTTTTCCCATATGGCACACTATTATATCAAAAAAAACACCTCTTTTTTAGTTGGAATTTTTACTTAAAACTGCCTTTTTTATCTCTTTAAAGTGAAGTTTTGGTTTTGTTTAAAAAATGTTGTGATAATACTTTGGATCCCTTTTTAAAATTTTATTTATTTTATTTAGAATTTAAGAAATAAAATAAGCATTTCTATAACATAGTAGAATAAAAACAAAAAATGATTTTACCTGAAGCTACAAATCTATATATAACTTGTAATTTCTTTTAAATACACAATAAAGATGTTGTGTAACTTTCCTGAAATTAAACCAGATTTGAAAGAAATTGCATTCTTTTTTCTACATATCTATAAATTAATATGTATATCCGCATGCAAATTTTATATGTATCTATAAGCTTTTCAATAATTTATTTTTATCATATGAATTATTATTCTTATATGAAAAAAGATAGTAGAAATTTTGTAAGTGGTTAGTTTTATATGTGTTTTCATTTTCTTCTGGATCACACAGATTTATCAAGGCTTTATATTCACAGCATTAATACAGGTCATTTACCCTGAAGACAGATGTAGGTGTAATGTAGCTAACATCCAGTTTTTGCAGTCTTTTATCATACATGATCAAAGATTACTAAAGTAAAGAATACTAAAATGTCAAGCCAGCTTAAGCTTTTGGGTGCTTTCTCTTTTCCTTGTTCTTGGAGGAAACAACAGTAATTCTCTACATGCATTGCTATCCTTTAATTATCTGGAAGATATCTAGTAGAGCCATTCCCTACTCAAAATTAAAGTGAGAGGGGCAGCTAGATGGTGCAGTGGATAGAGCATCAGCCCTGAAGTCAGGAGGACCTGAGTTCAAATCTAGTCTCAGACTCTTAATACTTCTTAGCTGTGTGACCCTGGGCAAGTCACTTAACCCCAATTGCCTTAGCAAAAAAGCAAAAAAAAAAAAAAAAAGAAGAAAATTCAACAATGATAAGTTTGGAAATATGTATACATATATTCGATTTGCCAATATTTTAACATAATTAACATGTAGTGGATATCCTGCCATCTAGGGGAGGGGTGGGGAGTTGGGGGGAAAAATTTGTAATGGAAAGCTATGTAAGGGTTATTGTTGAAGACTTACCCACACATATGTTATGCAAATAAAATAAAATTTAAAAAAAAACACAAAATTAAAGTGAGCAAATCAGATAATTCATAGTCCAAAAAATTAAGTCCAATATGTCTAGTAGCTGAGGTGCTGCAGGCTGATTTTATTTCCTTCAATCTATGGTTATATTACTGGCCTTCTGTTTATTTCATTAATAATATCACTTTTATCTGAAATCATTTTTATCTTTGTGTTTCCTTCTGCCCTAGTTTCTCTTCTTTCTCTTACCTAAAAAGCTGCTCTAACTTCAGAGAAGTTAGAGATATTTAAGGTAGTATCCTATACTCCTCCATTACCATTTCCTGCTAATATTTTCTATATTTCTTTATGAGATGAGGCCCAGTTCTCTTTGTCCAGCTAATGAAAGCAAGGGGAAATTGACGAAATTGCTTCAGTGGATGGAGGTTGAGAAGGAAAGATGTAACAGTTCAACAAGTCAGTCATCCAGTAAACATATATCAAAAACCAACTGATAGGTGCCTAAATCTAAAAGTTAATATTTACCATCATATGGACATTTTTATTATGTTTATCTTCCTTCCATCAAAAAAGCTAAGCTATAATTTCATCTTCATTATATATTTATCAGAGACCTTTTAATAGTATTGTGGATATATTCAAATTTGAAAGTCATTAATTCTACTCACACATTGGTCATCTTTACGCAGGCATACATATTTATACTTTTGCTAATGTTCATGTTCTAGTTAATTCTTATGTTGTCTTATTAGTACTAATGATATCCATACTTTTCTGTTTAAAGTTCAGTCCTGTAGGAGTAACCTAAATTTTATGATTGTTGTTGAGATAATTTTAAAAAATACTTTCTTTCAATTAATAAGTATTTATATTCTTTTCCTTTTGCATCTCTACTACCTACTGAGAAAGAAAATATATAAAGCAAAACAGAATTTTTGCTATAGATATAATTAATTAGGCAAAACAAATGCCAAAATGGCAATGACCAAAAATTTATTGTTTTTTTAATATATTGATTCTATTGCATTGCTCACAGTTTTTTTTTTAAATTCCTTCAAAGTTAATCATGTTTACTTTGTTGTTGTTGTTGTTGTTGTTGTATACATTGTTCTACTGATTCTGGCCACTTCAATTTGAATCAGTTCATAAATGTATTCCTGGGTTTCTCTGAATCTGTTCCTTTCATCATTTCTTACTTCTTATGATAGTAATCCGTTGCATTCATATACTGAATATTGATAGCATTGTTAGAGAATGACAATAATTAACTCTCCCATTAAGAGATTTTTTCAGTCCAAACTGACTCATACATAATCTTACATATAATGTTATGTATAATCTTTTAAGAGCCCCCTCTTTTCCCTTTCTCCTCACTGGGCATCCCTTTGTCATCATTCTTCACTATCTCTTCTTTCTCCCTTGGTTCAGATGAAAATGTGGCTCTTCCCTTTGCTGAGGCCAACCCCATTTATAGACATGCTTGATCATCTCCAGAAAATTGCCCCTCATCATAATCCTCACTTTTCCTCTAATCTCCAATCTCTCCCCGTTTCCTATTTTTTTTCCTTCTGAGTACAAACTGATGACTCCTTATTTAAAAAAATTCTCAATTGATCCTACCACCTCTCCATCTCAAGCTGCTGTACTATATCTCTTCTTCTCTGCTCAACTTCTTGACAAATTCATCTATATTTAATGTTCCCACTTCCTGGTTTACTTTCTTCTAAACCCTCTGTAGTTTATCATATGACCTCATCATTCAACTGAAACTGTTCTCTCCAAAATAAACATTGATCTCTCAATTGTCAAACATCATCTGCACATATAAATCTCAGTCCTCCTCCTTTTTGCCTGAACCTTTATAATGCAGACCCTTTAATAGAGATCAAAAATTAGTTTTCTAGGTTATGGCTTCGCTATTACTGTTAAGCATATGACATAATTATTCAGGTACTTTAGTCAGGGTGTGGGTCCTAAAAGAAATCAGATTCTAGATGGGAAATTTTTAAATGAAAATAAATTTAGTATTTGTATTCTTAGGGTAAATGGAAGCTCAACCTTTCTTTATATTTGGGAAGGAGATGTGGTAGTTAAGTATGGAAAGGGACGCTGGTTTTGTATTGTATTGTGGTATGTTTCTTAAGTTAAGTATATATTTAAGTGTGTTTATATATATATATATATATATATATAAACACACACATATATAAAGTGTGTTTATATATATATATGTGTGTGTGTGTGTATATATAGGTATGTATATGTTTTCATGAGTGACATCCCCTCAAGAGAAATGAGATGCCTTGTGTAATTTCCTTGATAGATAAATACTAATGTATTTCTTGAATGGGCTATCATCAATAATAAGATACTTTAATTCAAAGGTCATTCTTTCTTGCTTCTGAGAGTTTCATTCAGTCATGAAATCTCATTTTTAAAGATATAGATTGTTGTAACATGGTAAGGAACAAATCCAGACTGATCAGTGTATTTTCTTTTCCTGGGATAATGTTGTGCCTTTGTCTTTCTGTCATCTTTCTGTTGTCTGTCTGTCATCTATCATCTGTTTGTCATCTGTCTGTTGTCCATTTGTTGTCTGTTTGTCTGTCGTCTGTCTTTCTTTCTTCCTATTTATCTATCTACCTATCTATGTATCTATATAGCTGTTTACCTATCTATCTATGCATACATACTTATATCTATATATTTTCTTTGGTTATAATCATAGCATGCTCTCTTTTTCTCTCCCTCCCCTTTCCCTGTTACCTAAAAATGTTGCTGTTACTTGATAAGTTTGCATAGTAAACATAAAAATATTACTAATAATTTCTGTCTATTGTATTTTCAATGAGATAAACGCTATATTTCATCAAGTATCGTTCTTGAATTCTCCTCCTTCTCCCTCCTCATCCTGTTCCCCTTCATAGTAAAATGGCAGGAGCACAGTACTGGAAGTTCTAAGACTAAGTCCCAACTCCAACTTTGCTACTTTATGAGCTATATACCCTTGGAAAAAAGCCCGATGAATCTCCTTGAGCCTCAGTTTTATCGATGAAGTTGACACGTTTGGACTAGGTTAACTTTGAGATACTTTTTAGTTATAAAATTCTATGATCCCATAATCTTAATTATCATTCTTTCTGTGACAAATGTTAGGTCTTGTAGTAAGTACTTAATAAATGTTTATAGATGTAAATTAAATTGAAGTAGAAGAGGTCTGAAAAGAGCTTCTAATAAAATCTGTCATTGTTTATTAAATATAAATACAAAACAAACTATTTTCTGCTTTATACATACTTTCCTATGATGACTTCTGTACCTTTATTTAAAAGAACTCAACCCTACTCTACCACCATGCAACACACATTTGCACCTGTAGTGTCCTCCCTCCCACTTTATTTGTTTTTATTGTTGTTGTTTAGTTTTTGACATGGCAGTTGGGGTTAAGTGACTTGTCTGAGGTCAGATTTGAACTCCTACCCTCCTGGCTTTAGGACTGGTGCTCTATTCACTGAGCCATCTAACTGCCCCACTCCTAATTCATGTGTCTCTCAAACTTACTAGATTCAAGTTCGTTTTCCTACATGAAACCTACCTTGATTTTGCTTACTGCCAATCTTTTCCTCCTCAGATTTTACATGCCATTTTTTACTTCTTGTGACCTATTTGGAAAAATTACCATATCTGTGCTTGTGTTCGATTCCCCTACTAGACTGAAAGTTCAGTGATGTCAGGAACCGTGTGTTCATCACTTTTGTATCTTTTCTTTCTCTAGCACAGTGCTTTGTATATAATAGGTTTTCAATAAGTGTTTGTTCAATAGAATTGAATAGTTTCTTGATAGAATAAGGGCTCAGGATTGTGATAGGGGAAAGAATAAATGGAGAGAGATCAGAATGATAAGTTTAAAATATTGGAAGGTTAGAGAAGTAATCTCTTTTGCTTTCAGGAAATCTAATAACCTGCGACAGATTCTCTAATTACCTAAGAAAAGCAAAGAATGGCACATTATGCTGACTATTATATTCCCTTTCTGTTCCTTCCATGAGGTGAATAGGAGACTGACTTTTCTAAGTTGTATATGTTTGTATATAAGGCACATACAAAAAGTTTGGACAAACATAGAGCCACATACCTCTTTCTTGTATATTATAGAAAGAGTTGGAAGAATGAATCGATCTGAATAGGACTTGGGACAAGATGATTTCTTTGCTGATTAATTCTTAATTATCCATGATTAGTTACATCCAGGGCATGCAAAACAATTTTTATAATTAGCTTACAAAAAAAATTGTGTAGTAAAACCAGGTGAAGGTATGTAAGCATTGTTTTCTAAAATCAAATAGAAATTAACTTCCACTATTCACTGTCTAGGATCATTTTGGGGATTACTTCCCTCTATTATAATAGATAATAGACTTTTTTATTCTTTTATTTAACTAGGCATTAATGACCAACTAGCAAAACCTCAGCCATTTACCAACCATATTTGTTTACTCAGCATCAAGTCAATTGCCTGATAAGGATTAACTTTGCAGGAAGGAGATGAGGAAAGTTTTAAATCATCCTGTTAAATGTTTCCTTTCTTAAATTCTGGGTTTTGTGAAAGAGCCAGATTTCTAAAGTTTTAAGGGTATTGTGCCAAGATTTCAATGCAACCTCTATTGTTCCAGCCATTTTCCATTATTGATGTTGTTATAGAAAAGAAATCTTGCAGATGTCCTTACATCTTAAAAATGGTGTGGTCATTTGAGTTCTAAAAGGTAAAAATATACTGTGCATTTTATACTTAACCATTCAAATTACTAATGGAAGACTTTTATAGAATTAGACAAAATATAAAGGTATATCAAGTATCAAAGAATGTAAGGTCAGTGTTTTCTTTTATTCCCAATATAAATCTAGCTTTGTTATAATGTATACTTTTAAAATATAATGTTATAGTCTTTTAGTTTAAATATTGTTAATATTCATTTGTGATGAGATGAAACATGGCGTGGTGGATAGAGAGTTGGCCTTCCATTCAGTCAGGCACCCTGATTCAAATGCTGGCTAATCTGCCTCTAATGTTTCAGTGGTTAGAGCTTCAGGCCTGGAATCTGAAAGATGAAGATCTGAATTCATATTTGGCCTCAGACACTTACTAGCTACATGTCCTTGGGCAAGTCATTTAAAATGGAGCTTAACAGTAGCTACCCACTAGAATTGTTGTGAGGATCAAATGAGACAAAATTTGTTTTTAAAAAAATGCTTAACAGTACCTGGTACCTACTTAGGTGCTATATAAATGCTTATTCTCTTCATTTCTCCCATATGACTTTGGGGAACTTAACTTCACTTCTCAGACTTTAAGTTTAAGGACAGCTGCTTATAAACATTGATAGAAGGATTTTCTTGCCTCACTGGGGAGCCTATTACATAGTTGAGTCATAGTTCCAGATCCCTCATTCTCCAAATCATTAGTAATATTGAACCATGTTTCTCTTTCTCTGCTATTTTTGAATTTGGATTTGATTGAATTTGATTGAATTTAATTTGGATTTGGTTTGGATTTGAAACTCTAGAATGAATTCTGACCTGGAATATAACATACATACACACACATAATTTTCATCATTATTTATTACAACTAATCGTTTTTTAGAGCATAAAGAAATAAAAAATAAATATACAAAAGTAGAAATAAATGCACAATTTATATAATAGCAATAAAAATAACTGTTAATAAAGGATATATGAGTAAAATAATCAGACATAGAGACTAAACATTAACATTTTATTTTATTTATTTATTTTTGCTGAGGCAATTGAGGTTAAGTGACTTGCCCAGGGTCACACAGCTAGGGAATGTTAAGTGTCTGAGACCAGATTTGAACTCAGGTCTTCCTGACTTCAGGGCTGGTGCTTTATTCACTGCACCACCTAGCTGCCCCAGCATTAACATTTTAAAGAAAAAAATTAGGAGCAAGAAATAATTACTCTACAGAGAATAACAGTGAGATAGCATACGAAAATATATTTAAAGCTAAAGTAGCCCTCAGAGAGAAAATTAGCCTCCAAGAGGTTTAATTAATCATGTAATTAAAAGAAACCAACAACCCTAGAGATAAATCAATAACTATTTCTTAAGTGTCAGGAAAATTGGTAAGGTAAAAACCCCAAATGAAGCACAAAAAAATGAAAATGTAAAAATCAGAGGAGAAATAAAACATGTTGAAAAAAAAGATTAATTAAACTAGCAAAGAACAATTTTTTAATGAATACTAAAATCAAAAAAATATTAGGTAATTTGAAAAGAGAAAAAGACTTGATTAATATAATAGAAAATAAAGATGGCAAATTCTTCATTATTATAAAGAATTTTAAAAAAAGAATTATCAGGAACTATTGCAATCAATTATATGTATATATATATATATATATATATAATACATATAATGGAGCTTTTAAAATAAGTGGAATCCACAAATTATAAAATACCAAAATTAGCAAAGTAGGAAATAAAGCTCTTAACCTCCCCAAAAGAAATCAAGTCATAAATTTATTATTCAAAACATAACAAACTCTTTGTTTTATTGTTTAAGTTTTTCATTTACATTTTACTTCTTTTCAAACTTGTTATTATCTCCCCCTATCTTTTTCTCTTTCTGTCTCTCTCTCTCTCTCTCTCATCATTAGCACTGCAGAATCACCGAATTTTAGAATTTTAGAAGTGAAGAGAACTCAGAACCCAGCTGATCCAATTCTGAAAAAAACAAAAGAAAAGAAACCCAGTCCCCATGACAGTATACCTCATAAATGCTCCTCCAGCCTCTTCTTGAAGACTGCCAGTAAAGGAGAACTCATACCACTCTAAGCAGCCTATTCACTCTTGGATAGTTCCAATCTTTAGGAAATTCTTCCTTTCATCAAACCTGAAAGTTCCTTGTTGCAGCTTTCACCATCTACTGCTATTCATTCTGCCTTTCGGGACCAAGCCGAATAAATCAAAATTATCTTTCATGTGCTAACTCTTCACAATCTTGAAGACAGTTATCCTATTCACAAGTGTCCTTAGCTCACAGCTAAATATGCCCTGTTCCTTCACCTTATACTCATATAACATGGATTTTGTTTGCCTTTCTCTGCATCTTCTCCATATTTATCAATGTCCCTTTCAAATTGTTGCTCAAAACTTAATACAGTATCCCAGACACAGTCTGACTAGGGAAGAGTACAGTGGGATTATCACTTCATTATTCCAGGAAAGGTCTCTCTCTTAATGTAGTCCAACACCACATTAGCATTTTTAGCTGCTCTATCACATTGTCAACAATGCTTTACAATCTATTAAACCTTTTGCTTCTCTTCAGATTAATGGCTATTCACTCATGTCTTCCCTATCTTGTTGAGGCAAATTTAATTTTTGAATGTATAACTTTTGTTAAATTTAAAAGGGATAAATGTAATTATATTCAGTCTTATGTGATCCATTGGTATCTTCTTGTACCCTGATTCTGCTAATCTGCATGTTGTGTGCAAATTTGATTTGTGTCATTAATGACTATCCAAATTATTGATAAAATAATAAATAATACAGATTAAGTACAGATCTATGTGGCTCTCCACTAGAGACACCCTTTTAAGTTAACTTGTCCAAAGCCACAAATCTTAGTATATGAAGCAGAATTCAAACTCCAGTCTTTCTGATTTAAATCTGGTTCTTTATTCTCGGGGCAACTGGATGGTACAGCAGATAAAGTGCTAGATCTAGAGTCTGGAAGATTTCTCATAGTGAGTTTAAATCTGGTCCTAGACACTGTCTAGCCATGTAACCCTGGGCAAGTCACAATCCTGTTTGCCTCAGTTTTCTCATCTGTAAAATGAGCTAGAGAAGGAAATGGCAAACCACTCCAGTGTCTTTGCCAAGAAAACCCCAAATGGGGGTCACAAAGAGTTGGGCACAGCTGAAAATGATTGAACAATAACTCTAGTTTATTAACTCTAGTTTCTAAGCTTCACTGAAAATGATGGCTAGAAAGGAGAAAGGTTTTATGATAATACTTATATAAGGGCAGGGAAAAGTCATTGAAAACCCCACTGTTCCCTGGAGTACAGGACAGCCAATCGGAAAAAAATTTTTTTTAATTTAAATCAGGGCTAAACAAGCACAGGCAGCCACAGTAGAGTAAGTACCACTAGGGGATCTGTTCTTTTTTTTATGTTTATCCTGTTTCTTTAGAACTATATCTCTACATCTATAGATAGATAGATATAGATATAGAGCTATCTCTATGTGTATATATACATATATGTATATGTATATATATATACATATATGTATATATATATCTGGCTCATGGCATGGTAGAGTATTGAGCCTGGAATCAAGATGACCTGGATTCAAATATAGCCTGAGACATCTACCAGTTGGGTGACCCTACACAAGTAACTTCATTTCTGTCTGCCTCAGTTTCTTCAACTGTAAAATGGGGATGATAATAGCACCCACTTTGTAGGGTTGTTGTGAGGACCAAATGAGATACTATTTATAAAGCATGGAACATAGTAACTGGCATAAGGTGCTTAATAAATGCTTATTCCCTTCCCCCTTATCTTCAATGAAGCTTTTCCACCTTATGATTGTGAATCTACATTCTAGTTTTTTTGTTTTGGTTTTTTTTTTAGCCTCATGGCTGAAAAACTCTTCTTTGATAACAGAAATCTAACACTGCATGAGAGGGGAATTTAAGGAGGAGGTTAGAAATTGTAGCAAAAGATGCAAGGTCTTAAGATTAAATATGTGAAAAATGTGAAGAGTGTCAAGTAGTGAAAGAAGGGGAGATACATTAATAATTTGACCTGGAAAGACCCAAGAAACAACATTCAGGAGCTGCTCACAAAGGTAAAAAACTGTGGATTTCCAGATTAAATAAAAAAATAGAAAGCTATAAATTTTGAATTGATGGTATTTTTCCTCTGAATATTACATATGTGTGTACATAGACATGTAATTAATCTATGATTTCATTGGTACAGGAAACTGCCTCTGAAGAAACTCCCCATATCAATTAAATTGATAATTCCTCTGCAATTTATAATCTTAGAGTTGCCTGAGGCACTGACTGACAAATTAAGTGATTTGCCCAGAGCCATTTGGCTAATAAATATATATCAAGGGCTGGACTTGAATATGATTCATCTTCTTGGCTCTAAATACTCTGTCTCTCCATGACCCCTCCCTCTCTTTTTCTCCCTCCCTCCCTCTCTTTCCCTCTATCTCTTCTTCTCCCTATCCCTTCCTCTTCCCCTCCCTCCTTCCTTTTTTCCCTTTCTCCTTCTCTTTATCTCTCTCCCTCTCTTTCTGTCTCTCTATTTCATACACACATGTGCATGCATGTATATACCACATACATATATAACATGCATATATTTGAAGTGAATCTGGAAGTTTATTTTAATAATTCATCACATTTGTAGGATGTTTTTCTTCTTTGAAATACAAGATGTTCATGTGAAAAAAAGGTAGCTGGAAGAATGCCAGAAGATTTCAAAGATACTATAGGAACAGACATATTAGAAAAAAAATTCCATCAGATAACTAGGAATCTTTTATATTTCCGAATGATTTATAACTATTGTTGGAAACATCTATGTCAATGAATGTATTAGGAACAAATAGAACAATTTTAATCCCTCTCCCACAAAAAAATACTTGGAAACAACTATCATACTCCTCCAAAGTTTTCTCTAGGGTAAATATCCCTGTTTTCTTCATCTACTTCTTATATGGCATGGAGTTGAGGCTTTTTACTATCTAGGTTTCTCACTTTTGGACTTGGTCTAATTTTAAAAGGCAACACAGCATTCCAGATATGGTCTGCCCAGTGTAGACAACTCTCTTAGATTGTTGCCTGAAATACTGAAGATTCCCTGGGCCACATGGCTAATATACGTGATGGCCTAAACTTGAGTATGAATTTTCAGGTTCTAAATTAAAGGTTCTTCCTCTCTCTCTCTCTCCCTCCCTCTTCTCCCTTTTCCTCTCTTCTCTCTCCCTTTCCCTCCCTTTCTCAGAAACTGTCAGTTGGGGAAAGTCTTTGCATCAGATATAGTTGACAAAGTGTCTTAAAATTGGTCCCTTGCCCCTATCTGCCCATTTTGTATCACTCTGCTTTCTCATGACATCACAAGATGAATCTTACCTACTTGTTATCCCTTGTCTCACAGTGACCAGTCCATCTTTTTCCTATGTACATTTTCCTTAATGACATCCTTCACACCAGTTCTTCAAAGTTCTGTATTTTACTGTATCTTGAAGGATGCACATACTCACCATGTCACTGTCCATTGCTCTTTGTGTGATTCTTAATTTTAATTCTATGGAGTCTATGGTGTTATTCAAGGATTCTCATCCATACAATATCATTGGTAGAATATTGGTAGTAAACACATGAAAACTTTTTTCAGGAATGCTATTGAGATCATTAACATCACAAAAGTAAAATTGATTATAATTTAATATGCAGGAAACTATAGTCTGCCTATATAGGTGTAATTAACAAATCAGTAACAAACAAAAAAAGTAACAAGAAACAATAGACTAGTTAAAGCAAAGATCAAACTCAATATGAAATTTTAAAAAATAACCACTCTGTTTTAATTTCATATTGATTTTGATCTTTGTATACAGCTGAAACACTGACCATTTAAATAAAGTTGATGAAAAATGAGACATGCATGAAAAAATAGATATAATATAGACTTTCACTATTTCCTAAGGAAGTTTAACTGATATAAATCAGTTGACACAGTTTTGGAGCCCAAAAAAAGTCTTGAAACTGCCTCGAATAGGAAACACTTCATCTCCATGAGTAATGGAGAGACAGGACTGCCAAGGCCAATATGGGATTAAAATATAAACTTATCTATAAAATCTAATGGAGTAGAAAGTTGCAAGATATCCTCACTCTGACACCTTCACTTTCTTTAAAAAATTATGCTTGGCATTGCTACAAGACATTTGTTTTTCTTTTCTTTCTTAGTGGAGTGCAATGCAAGAGAGAAAAAAGTAAATTACTATTAATTTTTTAAGCAGAGGTAACACAGGGGGTGCTTCAGATCTCTCAAGTAGTGAAAGTGAATCTTATTTTTATTGGTATCTTTTATTTTATATCATCTCAATTTATGTATATGTCCCTCTTCTCTCATACTCAGAGAATTATTCCATAAAATAAAGAATCAAAAAGAAAAATATTTCAATAAAACCAACCAACAAATTAACTATATCTGATAATATATTAAATATTATATACTGAAGTATGATTTTTAACTCTTTTCTAGGCCCAAGCTTGGAAATTATAATTATAAAACATTTAATTTTATTTTTTCTTTTTCATTTATATTGCTATAGTCAATCTAGACATTACTGATTTTGTTTATATGTACTTTATTAATATACATGTTCCTATATTCCTCTGAATTCTTCATATTTGTCATTTATGGCTCAATAATAGTCTATTATATTTTTGTATCCCATTTTGTTCAGCCATTTTCAATCAATGGATATCTGCTTTGTTTCTAGATCTTTGTAATCACAAAAAGTGCTGTTTTGAATATCTTGGTGTGTATATATATAGATATATATATATACATATATATCTATATATATAAACCTTTTCTTGTTGTATTTGATCTTCTTGGGGGGGTTGCTCACAATGTAATCTCTGAGTCAAAGGGTATGATCATTTTAGTCACTTTTTAAAAGCATAATTCCAAATTGCTTTCTGGAATAGTTGGACCAATTCTCATCTCCACTAACAATATGTAGTATACATTTCTTTTCATAACCTTTTCCACACTTCCTATTTTCAATTTTAGTTATTCTTGCCAATTTGCTAAGTAAAAGGTTGTTTTGATATATATCTCTTATTAGTAATTTGAATTTTTTTGCTATTAATAATTTGAAGTTCTTGAATGGCTATTCATATGTGTATGTCTGTTTCTGGGTGGATACATGTCTATACATATATGCATAAATGCATGTGTGTACATAGTAAGATCTCTATTTTTTAGTTTTCCAGTTATCTTGGATATCAAATCCTTATCAAAGATATTTGATATGTTTTTCCCAATGTACGGTTTCCCTTCTTATCCTAATTGTATTAATTTTGTTCATGCAAAAGCTTTTCAATTTTATGTCATAGAAATGATCAGTTTTTACATTTTATTACCACTTTCCCTTGTTTATTTTAAGAATTCTATCTCCCAGCTATAGCTATGAAAGGTATCCTGTCTAGATCTTTTATAATTTATTTTATGGTGTCACTGTTAATATTTAATCATAGATCCATTTTGAACTTTTTATGGTATATGGTATCAGAAATTTGGTGTAAATTTCAGGTAAATTTCTTTTCAGTTTTCCTAGCAGTTCTTGTCAAAATAGAGTTTTCAAGATATATCAAACATTGTGTTACCAAATTTTATTGTCTTTTATTCTTCCATTGAATTATTTTTCCATCTCTTTTATAAAATCTTTGCTTTATCCAGTAGTGCTATTAACTACTTATCCAAGAGTCTAATTGAAATTTTATTTCTTCTCATTTATTTCTTTTCATAAATGTAATTTCTCTTCCTTTTATTAATTGCAAAAGCAAGTTACATATGTATAATGTGTAAAACTTTTCTCCCATCATAAAAATAAATTTTTGTGGTAGGAATAACCCCAAATCTCCCCCCATGCAAGTTAGACTAGTTTAATTTCTTAAAAGATTTTGAAACTATGCATGAGACTTGTTGGGTTCAAGGAACCAACTTGAGCTGTTGACGTCTCTTTCTGATTGCTTTAGTCATAACAGTTCAAAATTGATTCAGATTCTCTTTAATTCTTGACTGGTGTAAAATAATGGGCAACTTGGATAAGAAAGCTTACTCAGATGAATTATCTCAGGTGCTGTCATTACATATCCTCCTTTATGAATAACTTTCTAGGATAACCAAAGTAAACTCTTTTTGTTGACAATTGAATAGCCTGCAAGTGTCTTACTTTATTCCAGTTTTAAATTTAAACTATCTGGGGACTCACTTGAGTCAGGTCCAGTTCAGGACATCTTTCATTAATAATCATTAATAGTCTCTCCCCTCTCCACAATCCATCTTTTGTTCAGCTTCCCTAAAGCTAAATTCCCTGCCCTCCACTCAGCTTTCCTAAGGCAGAGGTCTAAATTGCCATTCCCTTTCTCAGAATAGCTCCAATGGATCATACTTTTCTCTAGATTAAAATACAAATCTCTCTGTTGCCACTTAAATATCTTTCATTCTTGCCAGCCATGCCAGTCATTGTACTTGATTCTTCTTCACTTATTTTAGACTCAGCCAACCTGACCTTCTTGCAGTTCTGCATGTGAGGTACTCCATCCTCCTTCTCCATGACTTTGTATAGCTTTTATGGTTTAAATGCATTTATTGCTCTCTTTCAACTCTTATGCCTCCAGCTTTCTTCAGAGCTCAATTCCACTGCCAAAAAACAACCTTTTTTTCCCTTGATTGCCCATATCAGCTGTTTTAGTGAATTGAGTTGAAATCTGAAGTTGAATTACCATGAGTTGTCCTGAACAATCTGAATCTTTTTTTTATTTCAAAATTATTTTAAATTCCAAATTCTTTCTTCTTCCACCCTCTCCCTTGTAAGAAATATGATGCTCATTATACATATAAAGCATAAGATTATTCTTAATATTTTATGCCCTATCTGCTATCTGTCCATGTTCTTTTCCCTGCTTGAATGTAGGCCCCCTGCAGACAAAAATAGTTTATTTTTGTCCTTGTATCTCAAGTGCTTCAGATAATACCTGGTACATAGTAGGTGCTTTATAAGCATTTCTTTGATTTATAAATGCTATGAGTAGGCTTGCCTTGTCAAATAATGAAGAAAAAAACAAGCTATCAGAAAGTCTGACAATAGATCCAATTAAGGTTAGAATATCCTTAGAGCAGCTAAGGAAAAAATTGGGAGGACATCAAAAAAAAAAAACCACTGGAAAAGTTTCATATACATTTCTGTATGACTGCCATCAATAAGAGTGGAGCTGTCATATTTAGACTCTAACTTCATAGTCTCAGATTTGTCCCAGAATGAAGTAGAAGTGTTACCAAGAAAAAAATGATAGGAAAAGAAACTGGACTAAACTAAGTAAGCCCACAGGTTATCCATGCTGGAAAAGTTTTAAAAATGTTAAAGATCAGTTCTCAAAATATCCAAAAGATGGGGCAGGTACCAAATTTGGGGAGAAATCATGGATTGACACCCAAAAAAAGAGAATTGAGAAAAATTTCAGTGATGACATATATATAATATATATATATATATACATATTATCCCCTCTCTACAAAGTTATTAAGAGAATAATATATACACATATGGCTGTCAGCTTAGATAAAGGTATAATTCTGCAGCATGTCAAATCTTGAAAGTTGCACAAGAGACAGAAACTTGCAGAGAATACAAGATTCCACTGAGCTTATTTTTTTATTCTGAAATGTCATTTGATTTGTAAGAGCAAAGTGCTACCTTAAAATCTCTTTTTTCAAGAAGATATCTTCCATGCATATATCAGAATGATATATGTGCAATAAAATGTCAGAGATAACATTGTTCAATGACCTTCTAATTATTTATATCAAATATGGCAACATATGCTTGATAAAAGGTATTTCTTTGCCTCTCTTAGGAAACATATATAGTAGTATAGATTCCAAATTGAAATTAATAATATTCTTGTTTGTGTATTGACACATGATGTGAATGGCATTGCATTAAATCATTTAACATTGTAGAACCTCTTCAGTAAAATATGTAATTAATAAAAAAATAGTTTGTAAATAAGAAAAATCAAACAGATGAAAAATGCTTCTTCATTCAGACTGTACTATGTAGTTTGAATGGACAATCCACAGAGTTTTGCTATCATTCATTGTATCATGGAGAGATATCATGTATGTATAGTGAAGTGACCCCAAAAGTGAACAGGTGGAGAATGCTGGTCCTGGCTTCTAGTGGACCCATATCATTCCTTGAAAGAAAAGTTAATCTTTTCAGCATCAGTGTTGTTATCATGGTAAGGGGCCAGGGCACTGAGTGGATTCTCTCTAAAGAGTCCTATGGGAGTGAGTGAACAAGAGACCCACAAGATGAAAAAAACGTGGGAAAGAGACATCTACATTTATGGAATAAAATTCATCAAACTATGAATATCCTGAATACTTAATGAATATGAATCAATGAAAAGAATTCAATCTAGAAATATATTTACTCAAATCCACTCTTCATAGTCTGTCATGTTCCACTCTACTACCAAATATGATGGTCTTTTGAAGTTGTCCCCTTTCTACTTCAGATATTTTTTACCATCTCCCTCTCTTAGACATGTTCTTTTCCCCTCAGTTTTTAGGACTCTGCCATCTCTTTGTTCTCTTAACTGCTTGACTGTCCCTCAAGTGTTCTTTCCTGAATCATTATCCTGGTGTTCTACCCTGAGCCCTCTCTATACAGTGCTTTTTTTTTTTTAATCATATATTGTCTTAATGACTTCATCAGCACCCATGATTTCAACTATTATCTCTATATTGATAACTCTCAGATCTACATATTCAGCCTGAGGTTATTTCCTGAATTGTGTTCTTATATCACTAAATGCCTATTCGACATTTCCAAACATATACTCCATTGCTAACTCAAATTCAATAGCTCTTAAATAGAACTCATTTTCCTTTCTCCCATACTTTCCTTTCCTCATTTCTTCTACTCACCCAGGTTTGTAATTTGAGACTATTCTTGAATTTCCCTTCCTTCTCACCCCTAAAATCAAATTAGCTATCAAGGCTCATTTCTAACATCTGTCCCTTTTTCCCTAATCACTCAGCCACCATCTTAGTTCAAGACCTTATTGCTTTTCCCCTGTACTATTATAATAAAATCCTAATTTATCTTGCATCCAAATCTTACCCTCTGCAAAATCGATATTCCTAAAGCATTCCTATTGACCAAAAGTGGTAGCATGGAATAATGAATTGAAATTTGGCCTTTGAGTCAAAATAAATTGAGATCAACTTTTGCCTTTAACAAATAACTGTTTTATGATAGAATACAACCAGGAACAAATCCCTTATTGCCTAATATCTAATATATCCATGTCATTAAATCCCTTATTATCTTATGCCTACAAGAAGCCCTCTAATTTGTAGAAAAGTTGCTTATCTGCATTGTTAGGAGGAGATTTTTTCTGGGAGTTCTATAGTGATGAAATCACCATTCCGAACACTAGCAGCAAAAAAACACGTTTGTTCCCTCTTACATCTAATAGAAACTACAGAATCCTATTTTACTTTTGTAGTCCTTCATAAGCTATCTCTAGTCTACCTTATAAGGGCATGATGTAAAGTATATACTGAGCTGATTTTCTAATTCTTATGTATGCTGATTGGTTTGACAGAATCACTAAATGAGATTTATATTTATCAATGCATATGCAATCATTCTTTATTGTCTGTTCAGTAACATAAACATCAGCCCCTAAAGAAACAAATCCACCAGTTTGATTCTAAAGGTTCCAGAAGATGCTTATTATATCTGTTCTTATGACAGACTTCCCTCTCTACCCAACTGGAGGCCAATGCTCCCCCTGAGATAGCGTTCTGCTAGTTTCCATCTTGCAAACAAACTTGCATTGCTTGAGTCTTTGAATATTGGGAATGCTCCTGACTCAGGAGCAGGCTGATGACTGGGCCCTCCAGTGAGCTTCCTACAGTTCTATATAATAAATGCCTAAATATAAACATAATATATATAATATAAATATAAAATATAATAAATAACTAAAGGTATTTATTAGATAGGCCCAAGTTCTGATTTATGGTTTTTACCTAATTTATTTACCACATAATTTGATTGGTAGTTTACCAGTCTTAAGCTACAATGAGAAGAAACTTAGTTATGTACCATAATTTTTCATTAGTAGTCTTTCTTATTCAGAGGTCTACATATGTTTATCAGTTGTTTAGGAATTCACACATATTTTTATCAACTTTACCACAAAAGTGATTATATTATTATTAAAAAATAACTAAGAGAAAAACAACCCAGTAAGGAAAATAACTCAATAACCAAAATGGAGGTTTAAAACAAAATGGAAATGGTTGTTAAGTTAACATATTAATTCCCACTACCCAGTTTGTCTAGTGGGAATGATTGTATGTCCCTCTTCTGTTCTACAATCAAAATGACCTATCTGCTTTGTCCCATGAGAGGCATCCCATCTCCTTTCTCCATGCTTCTATATAGACTGTCTCCCTGATTAAATTTCACTTCCTTCTTACTTCTGACAACCTAATTTAGAATCCCTTTGATTTAAAAGCTCTTTGGGGTGTTGAGTTGTTTTCACTTGTGCCACTCTGTCCATGATTCCATTTGGAGTTTTCTTGGCAAAGATACTGAAGTAATTTGCCATTTCCTTCCCCAGGTAATTTTATAGATGAGGAACTGAGGCAAACAGGGTTCAATGACTTTCCCAGAGTCACACAACCAGTAAATGTTTGAGTTCAGCTTGAACTCACTCAGGCCTTCCTGATTCCAGACACAGCAGTCTGTCACTATAACAGCTGCTTAAAATCCCTAATTTCCTTCAAAAAATTAGTTTAGTTGCTGCCTCTAACAGGATTCTTATTCTGATACTCAGTTGCTAATAATTTGTGCTCCTCCAAAATTACTTTGAATCTACTCTTTATGTATTTTGCATTTACTTATCTGCATACATGTTGTTTCCCCCAGAAGAATGTATAACCTTTGAGGACAGGAATGATTTCATTTTTGTGTCAGTACTAGGGAGAGTGAATACATTTAATAAAAGCTTGTTAGATGAACATATGTTTAATTTGTAAAATGTCCACAACATTGAGATAATGAGCAGTTTCCAAGGTGCGTTATGTTCTAACTTTTTGGTGTCTGAGATATACTTCCTTGGAGCCAAAAAATGATTAAATCAAGGTATAGTTTCCAGCATGTTTGTGCCAATCACATGACAAACTGATAATACTAATTATACCAGTTCGGGCAGCTAGGGTCATCTCTTCAAACAGAAAAGGTAATTGCCTGAGTAGAACAAAATGTTCTCTTGGCCTCTGTAAAAATAAATGAGAGCTCTGTAGTTGTTTTTTCCAGGAATGGGTCACACAGAACTTCACAATGGGATTTCTTTTTCAGTTGACTTAGACAACCCTATTTTCCAATTTATGAGCTAATGACTATGTTCCCATAAATCTAGGGAGTGCTACTTCATGTAAGTAGAAACGTAAATATGGTAAAAATACCCACTCTCCCTAACACACAAGGTTATGTGGTTGTGGCAGTTCCCAAATTCATGTCACAATTGTGAGTGAAATTCAGAGTAGACATTTTCTGAGGAGAGATCTTTTGCCAAATTATTGCTTGTAGTTTTTTAAGAGGTATATAAACAAAATAGGGATTGTAGAATTGCAAGTAGGTGATTCTTCAAACTGGTCACAAGATCTATTTGAATGGAGAGTACACAATGAGCTCTCAGAGAGAATTAAGCAAAATCCTTATTATCAAGGATGCATAAATATACTTGCCTGACTTACATGACAGGTGGTAATTTCTTTCCCATGTTCCTTAAAGCAAAGTTTCTATTTGCTTTTTATATTAACCATGAGATTATGAAGGGTTGGTAATTAATACAAGATAAGAAAAACACACACATGCTGCATTGTTTTATATTAAGGTAACTTATAAAGATAAATTGTGGTAAATTAAAATTAAGGTAGTTAGTGTGGTAAAAAAAAATTAAGGTAAATTGTGAAAAAGACAAAGTAACTTGTCTTTAGTATCAGAAGAAAAACTGTTCACCTAGCAAAAGCCCACCCTCTTAGTAATAATGGAATGAGTGGGAAGGAGTGATTGAGTGATTTCCAGTGATCTGTCATGGTTGTCCTAGCTTTTTATTTCATAATTAACCACCCCCTCATGCTCTGCAGTTTTATCTGCCTAGAGGAGGCCAATACCATGAAGTTGGCTCCTACTTTCATTTCTGCCTCCCTCGCCCATGATCTTTAGCCCTGTTTGACCTTGCTCATGGTACCTCCTCCATCATATGTGGAAATCTTTTTTGCTTCTATGTTCTTTATTAGAGTTCTCTAGATGTCAGCAATTACTGAGTGATTAGCTATGGCCATACTGATATTTAGCAGGGATTTTCTCAAGGCATTTTGCAAATATTAATTAAACACATATCCTAGAACTCAGGGATATAGATTAAAGATTTGTTCCTATAAAGGACATATAGTAAAGATAGTATGTGTGGATATTAAATGATTCTGTTGACTTAGTGTCTGATGGATGCCTGAAATTAATTCTGGCACTAAGGATTGAGTGGATTGTAGTCTAAGGAGTGGGCATTGATCAGAAGAGTTCCTGATTAATTTAATGAGTCACCTAATCAAAGTAATGAGGTTATGGATGATCTTTTGTTTTGAAATATTTGATAGCAACTAATCCTAGAGTATAGGCATGTTCCTATGTCTCTTGTTTATAAGAAATAGGGAACACTTAATTTTATTTACCTCCCTCAACTCAGGGACACTAATTTTAGAGAAACCTCGTCTCCCTGGGGCATAAAATTTGTGAGATCAGCTCACTCCTTGTGGAATTCGAGATCAACTCACAGAAATTAATAGACCTTTGGGGAGAATGGAAGTGGACAGCAATTTGGTGACAGATGAACATGATCAACAGGGTTTCCATATGTTGCAGGATACCTGAGAGTATGATTCGTGGATATTTGTAAAACCAAACTTTTTAAATCCTGGAAAGCCTCATCCCTAAATCTAGACTCTAGCCATAGAAAGGAGATAGCCTGGGGCAGCACTAATTTAGGGAATTGCCTCCTAAGTTATATGTTTTGAAATTCTTAAATTTGAGGGCCAAGAGATTGGGCATTTTATTTTTTTTATATATAAAGCTTTTTATTTACAAAACATATGAGTGATTTTTCAACACTGACCTTTGCAAAAACTTTTTTTCCCAAGCTTTTCCCCTCCTTCCCCCCACCCCCCAACCCCCAACCCTAGATGACAGGTAATCTAATACATGCTAAATAGGATAAATTATATGACAAATAGAATACATGTATACATATCTATACAGTTATCTTACTGCACAAGAAACATCAGATCTAGAAAGAGAAGAAGAAAAAAAAACAACCTAAAAGGAAAACAAAATGCATGGAAATATTCACAGAAAGTGTTAAAATGCTGTGTTGTGGTTCACACTCAGTTCCCACAGGCCTCTCTCTGGATGTATATGACTATCTTCATCCCAGAACAACTGGTTTGAATCACATCATTGTCGAAGAGAACCATGTCCATCAAAATTGATCATCGTATAGTCTGGTTGCCGTGTATAATGTTCTCCTGGTTCTGCTGATTTCACTCAGCATCAGTTCATGCAAGTCTCTCCAGTCCTCTCTCAAATCCTCCTATTGGTCGTTTCTTACAGAACAATAATATTCCATAACATTCATATACCATAATTTATTCAGCCATTCTCCAATTGATGGGCATCCCTTCAGTTTCCAGTTTCTAGCCACTACAAAAAGGGCTGCCACAAACATTCTTGCACAGGTGGGTCCCTTTCCCTCCTTTAAAATCTCTTTGGAATATAGGCCCAGTAGAAACACTGCTGGGTCAAAGGGTATGCACAGTTTGATAACTTTTTGAGCATAGCTCCAAATTGCTCTCCAGAATGGTTGGATCCGTTCACAGTTCCACCAACAATGTATCAGTGTCCCAGTTTTCCCACATCCCTTCCAACAGTTATCATTATCATTTCCTGTCATTTTAGCCAATCTGACAGGTGTGTAGTGGTATCTCAGAGTTGTCTTAATTTGCATTTCTCTGATCAATAGTGACTTGGAGTACCTTTTCATGTGACCAGAAATAGTTTCAATTTCTTCGTCTGAAAATTGTCTCTTCATATCTTTTGACCATTTATCCATTGGAGAATGGCTTGAATTCTTATATATTTGAGTCAATTCTCGATATATTTTAGAAATGAGGCCTTTATCAGAACCTTTGGATGTAAAAATATTTTCCCAGTTTACTGCTACCCTTCTAATCTTGTCTGCATTCATTTTGTTTGTACAAAAACTTTTTAACTTGATATAGTCAAACTTATCTATTTTGTGATTAATGATGACCTCTAGTTCTTCTTTGGTCACAAATTCCTTCCCCCTCCACAGGTCTGAGAGGTAAACCATCCTACATTGTTCTAATTTGTTTATAATATCATTCTTTAT
>JAJPUD010002348.1:227389-240583 GCA_023553655.1 Myrmecobius fasciatus
AATGACCATCTTCTTCCCTGGAAGATAATGCTCATTCTAGCTGGGTAACTTATTCTTGGCTGTAATCCAAGTTCCTTTGCCCTTCGGAATATCTGATTCCAGGCCCTTGGATCCTTCAAAGTAGAAGCTGCTAGGTCCTGTGGGATCCTAATTGTAGCTCCCCGATATTTAAATTGTTTCTTTCTGGCTTCTTGTAATATCTTTTCCTTGGTATGATAGTTCTGGAATTTAGCCACAATATTTCGGGGGGACTTAATTTTTGGGTTTCTTTCAGGAGGTGATCGGTGGATTGTTTCAAGGAGTATTTTGCCTTCTGGGTCTAAAATATCAGGGCAGTTTTCTTTTATGATTTCCTGGAAGATAGTGTCTAGGTTCTTTTTTTCATCATGGCTTTCAGGAAGCCCTATAATCCTTAGATTGCCTCTCCTAGATCTATTTTCCAGGTCAGTTGTTTTTCCTAGGAGATATTTCATGTTTTTCTCTATCTTTTCATTTTTTTTTGTTTTTGTTCGACTGATTCTTGAAGTCTTGATGAGTCATTCATTTCCAATTGTTCGATTCTTATTTTTAATGTCTTATTTTCTTCAGTTACTGTTTTTAGTTCCTTTTGCAATTGACCAATTACATTTTTTTGTTCATTGCATTCTTTTTCCATTTTTTCTATTTTATTTTGCAGTGATCTCATTTCGTTTCCCCATGTTTCTTCTAACTCTCTTTTAAGATTTTTTATGCAATCTTCAAAGAAAGCCTTGTGACATGGAGACCAATCTATGTCTCTCTTTGGGGCTTTTTCTGGAGTTGCTTTACCTTTAGGGGCCTCAGGATTTGAGGTCTGTTCTTCCCTCTCTCCATAAAAGTTGTCTATGGTGAGAGCTCTTTTTGGTTTTTTATTCATTTTTTTTAAAGGTGTGAAGTCTGCTTAGGGCAAAGGTGGGACAGCTGCTTTAATTTGCCCTGGGGCAGTTCTGCTGATTGAGTTATTTCAGGAACTGGGCAGTTCTGCTGATTGAATTATGTCAGGGGCTGGGCAGTTCTGCTTTAGTCCACCCTGGGGCAGTTCTGCTGATTGAATTATGTCAGGGGCTGGGCAGCTCTGCTGATTGAATTATTTCTGGTGCTTATCAGTCCTGTTGTTTGATTGATTGCTTTAAGGTGCTGTGTAATGGCAGCTAGGTTTGATGCTCATCAGGGGTTCAGTAGTTCACAATCTATCCCCCTCAAAAGGCAGACCCTCCAAACCACCTGCCCACAATCAGGACAGATTGGTCCAAGAGGCCCGCAGAAGACTCCCAAGTGTGTGAAAAGCACAACACTCCCACTCCTGTTCCAGCTCCCTGCTCCAGCTCCCTGCCCCGGTCTCCCTGTGCTGCAGTCTGGGTTCAGCAGACCACCCCCCTGCCCAATTAAAACAGACCTGTTTTGAGGTTCTTCCAGAGTATCTTCTTCTAGAATCGTGTTGTTCTCCAGATATTGTGGATTTTTTTTGCTTCAATATTATTCTAGAGGCTTCATATGTTGTTGGTTTGAGGGGAGGTTAGAGGAGATTACAGAGACTCCTGTCTGATCTCTGCCACCATGGCTCCACCCCCGGAAGGAAGTTGAGATTGGGCATTTTAAAGGGGAAAAAAAAGGAAATTTTCTGTTTCGGTAAATCAGGAGAAAGAAGTCCATCAATAGAGCACTCATGTAGCTTTTTTGGAAAATGAAACCAATATATTAATCAGATGATGAAGGTATGATGGGAAAAGAGACTTGTTCAGCAGTCCCCTTTTCTGGAGAAGGCTAAAATATAGGATAGTACTAAGAGTTTGGGGGATATTGTGGGAAAGACAAAGATGTTCATTGGCAATTCCAAAGCCTGGTTTAATTCCCTTCTTGGGGCTAGCCAAGGTGTTTTCTGTATCTGTTTGTGGACTTCTGTGTCTTCAGCATTTTCTGTCGGGAGATATAAGGTCTGCTTCATATCCCATTCTCATATGCTACCTTGACTATTTGTGTGGGAGCTGGAAATCCTGTTCCCCATATTTAGGAAAGCCTAAACAAGAGTTTTATTTTGAGTATTTCAAGATTCTTCTGAAGTAACTGCAGATGGGACCATTAAGATAAAGGGAGAAAGTCTGTCTTTTAGAGTAAACCTCCAAGATGGGAACTGAACCATGTGGACCTTGAGTTTTTGTGGAGGGCCTCATTTTACAAAAGAAATTTTCTCACTACTAGAAATTAATACTACTCATATTTTCCTTTTCAATTAATTCAAAACATCAGTGGTCAGGCATAGTCAACTTTTCATGTCCCTTAAGTACTCAGGACAATGTGAATATTGTGAGACTTCTTGTCAATTTAGGAGCACATTTAAGATGATATAGCTCATTACTTGCTGTCTTGGAGAGGGGGAGATAAGGGAGGAAGGGAGAAAAATTTGGAACACAATTCTACAAAAATAAATATTGAAAACTATCTTTACACATATTTAGAAAAATAAAATACTATTGAAAAAATTTAAGGTGAATTAGAACTATTTTTTCTTAAATATATTTAATTGATGTCTTATGACTTCTACTTTTCTGTTTCCTTGTCACCCTCCATTGTGACAAAGAAAAACAAAACCATCTGATGTAGTGATATCATCTGACAATGCGTATATAAATACTCAGTCCTGGTAGTCTTTTATCTCTGTCTTGAAAGAAATTGTAATTTTTGTTATCTATTCTTCAGAACCATCAATGGTTTTTCAGTTATTTAAAAAAACCTTCTTAGTGATTTTTTAAAATGTCATTGTATATATTGCTCTTTTGAGTCTACTTCATTCTTTGTCAGTTAATACAAATATTTTCTCTGAATTTCTCTTAGTTATCTCTTACTGAACAATAAATATTCCATTAAGTAGAACTAATAAATTTTTATTTACTTAATATCACCTGTGTTGAATTCCAGTCATACTCGGAGGAGATAAGGTCCCTCTGACAACATGTGTGCTGTGTATATTTAAAAAAAAAATTTACATATTGGAAATCTTATTTACTGACCTTTATTCAAATACCCATGTCTCCAAAGATTGGAGTTTTTTTTTTCCTCTCTCCTTTTTTTCCCTATTCAAGCTTATAGCCTATTACAGAAGCCATCCTTCCAGAAGTCACAAATTATGAAGGGGTGGTGTGTGTGTGTGTGTGTGTGTGTGTGTGTGTGTGTGTGTGGTGAGGTGATAGAAATAAGATTGTGAGGAAGGGTTGTACTCAGGGGAAGTAGAGTGGGAGAGTGGATAAGAGTTTTCCTTATAGTTGCTGAAAGACTCCTTTTTTCTTTTTTCTTTCTTAAAAAAAAGTATTTTCTTCCTAAATGACAAGTTCTGGAATATTATGCCTGAGGGAAACCAGTGTTTGTTATTTGGAGACTAATTTTCATGTAGTCAATATGTACTCTGAAAATATGGAGGTACTGCAGCTGTTTTCTTCTTTCATTTATTCCTTAGATGTGAATTTTCACATATTTCCCTGAAGGTTCTTAAAATAGGAAAATAATCTGAAATCTTTCCACAGTCCATGAATCATTTTTTTGGTTGTTCTTGTAAAGGTGTTTACTGTTTTCTTGGTTCTAAAGCAAAATTTCAGAATCAGATGTTTCTTTCAGGATTCACATGGGAAAAGAGTAGTCTGGCAGCTCTGCTCCTCCCTCTGGACCTTTGCCTTGGCAGCAAGAACGCTGGCAAAGGGCCACCAGCCTTGCCCTTACCGTCCAGATTTTTGGTGTGTTGGGCTTAGCCCAATTTTAGGATCTATGGAGCTTTAAGGGAATTGAAAATATCCATGGAATGAGTGTGTTATAGGCAATCTGATAGAAAGTGAGAAGGGCTGTATATGAGATATATGAATCCTCTGCCCTGGGGGAGCAAAGGGGTGAGTAAAATTCAGTCTCACTAACTCAGTGAAGAGTAAAAACTGGAAACCTATAGAAATTATCAGGCTTTCTATATATTTTCAAATTTTAAAAGGCAATAAGAAGAGATAGAAAAGACATTCCATTTAGAATATCTACAAAATGTATAAAATCTCTGGGAACTAATCTTAAAATTATTTGAATAAACTGATGGAATATTCTATACAGAAGGAAATGAAGACTTAATTGGAGAGATACTACTTGCTTATCATTGAGTCAACCAATTAATCAGCAAGCATTTGCTAATATAGTCAGGCACAATTCTAAACTCTGGGAACATAAAGAAAAATTGAAAACAAAAGAATAGTCCTTGTCCACAAGGATCTTACATTCTAGTGTAGGGATAGGTATGAAACAAAAATAAATAGTTATATCTATATACATATATGTATGTATACATATATAAAGAGAAAATAGAATACAGAAACAAAAAATGAAGTAGTCTTGCCCTTCAGTGAACTATAGTGAGAGGCACATATACAACACAAATACATGTAAGTATATAAAAAGCAAGTATAAGGTAATTTGGTAGAAGGCTCCATGGTTTAGGGAAGGGCTCATTAAAATAATAATGTATGAGATGAACTTTTAAACTCAGGATTCTTGGAGCTAGATTTGAGGATGATGAGCATTCCAGGGATGGGAACAGCCTACAGAGATGGAAGATAGAGTATGTCCTGTGAAGAACAGCAAGAAAGTCTATTTGAGTTGGACTGAAGAGTGCTTGAAGAAAAGTAATGTATACTTTGGCTAAAATGTAAATCTGAGCCGGATTGGAAAGCTCTTTAAACTTCAGCTGTAAGAGTTTGTGGTGGTAGAAGTACTAGGAGTCTCTACTTAACTTATTTAACAATCAAGGGAGACTAAGCAAGGGGGGAGAGTATTGAGACTCCCAGGGCATTTGTGCTTATTGTTCTTTTTGTCCTATCTTGGATCCTGTCTAGCCTAATTCCATCCCTGAATTACTCCCCGGTGTTCACCTCCTTCACTCCCATTCACATACTTGTGAATAGAATTGGAGGAAATCACAGAACTGTATTGCTGGGTCTACTACAAATTTGTGCTACCTTATTTCAACTGGATTCTTACTGTAAAAAGGCAATCCTACAATTATACTCTAATTGATTCTCTATTACACTCAATAGTGACTATTCCAAATCTTTTTAACTCTTCAAAACTACCTTATCTTGAACTTGGTTCAAGATATTTTATTATACCTTATGATTAAAATTGAGATTATTTACCTAGAGCTCTCGTCTCCCTCTTCCTGCTAAACTTCAAAAAGTCAAATATACATAGTATATAATCTAGTTTCTAAACTTATCTAACTGAAACTTCTCCAAAGTTATTAATGATCTCTTAATTGCCCAATTTAATGACCTTTTCTCAATATTAATCTCTCTTTATCATTTTTGACATTATTGGTCATCTTCTCTTCCTGGCTAGTCTCTCCTTTCTGGGATTTCTTGACTCTGGTCTCTCTTGGTTTTCCTCCTGCTTGTCTGCCCCTTTCTGTCTGGATTCTTACATATCTTGTCCATTGATGACTGGAATCCCCTAGTACCCTAACTAGGCCAGAATGCCCATTCTAGTCCCTCTTCCCTTATCTCAATGCCATTGCTTATTTTATCAGCATTAATGGGTTCAGTTTTCCTCTGTGAATATAATTCCCAGATCTATATACTTGGCTTATTGATGACTTTCACCAGTGTACCAGTCTGATATCATGAACTTCCTTTGGGACACTTCAAACTGAATATTCTGTAAGGATCTCAAACATAATACATCCAAAAGATAATTTATTACTTTTCTTCCCAAACTCAGGGAAAGAAAACAGTCAGCCAGCCTCCCAACCTTGGTGACATCCTCAACTTTTTGTTCTTACCCACCCCACACATCCAACCATCAAATCTTATACTTTCTTTACATCTTTCCTCTACATCCTCTTCTCTTTACTCACACTTCCACCATGCTAATTAAGACCCGTAAGTTCTCTCAGCTGGACTGTTAAAGAAGTCTTCTAAGTGAAATCCCTATCTCACATCTTTCTCCATTCCAATCACTCAGCTATCACAGTAATTTTCTTCTGACCATATCACTCCACTAGTCAGCAAACTTGAACAGTTCCCTTTTACATCTAGGATTGTATGCAAGCCATTTAAATTAAATTAAAGCTCTTCATATCTTCACCCCTTTCTGTTTTTCTAGACTTGTAATAATTCATGATCAACCATGCTATATTCTAACTTATTTGCTGTACCTTATGCACATGACAATTCATCTCAGATCTGTATGATTTTGCACTGAGTTCCCCTTACATGAAATGTTCTTCCTCCAAATTACAACCTCTTAAAATCCTAGGTTTTGTTAATACTACACTTAAGTATGATTTCATCTGCTCCCCATCTGCTAGTACCTTCCCCCTGTAAGGCTGCCTTCTAGCTACTAAATATAATTTATGTACCAAGTAATGTAAAGGTCATATCCCCCATTAGGATGTAAATTCTTGGAAGGCAAGGACCATTTTTAGTTTTTCCTTGTGTCCCAAACATTTAGCACAGTGCCTGGCACATAATAAGCATTTAATACATGGTTGATTTATTGAAGCCTGGCTGAAACTTGATGGAAGAAAGATCTTAGAAGTTTCAAATAATAAGAGAGTACATTCCAGGCAGGAGGATCATCTTGTGTGAAATCACATAAGCAAGAGATGGAATGTCAAGTTCAGGGAACGAGTCGAGTTCAATTTGGCTGGAACATAAAGTGTCATGAGGGGGAATAAAATGAAATAAGGTTGAAAACATATGTTGAAGGCAAATTGTAGAATATCTTAAATAGGTAATATTTTAGACTAGATGCAATATAGAGCTGCCGAACAGGAGATAAAGCAAAGACTTTCATTCTTTGGCATTGTTCCTGATCCAAACCTGGTGTTACAAATGCCAGAAAACCACAGGAAAGTCAGTTAATTTCAGTTTATCTGGAACAAAAGACTATGGGAATCTAGAGTTAGGATAAAGTACCAGCAAAAGATTAGAAATTTCTTCATAATGTTACAAGGCTGAACTTTAAGGATGGGTCAAGTAATATAGAAATGAGATGAGGCAAGGATTCCAATGAATGAAGCAAGAATAGATATTATTTTCTAATAGATATTAGCTTTGTTTTCAGGACCTTTAGCACTAAGAAGGATTGTAAAATCAAGTTGTGATTCTTACGCTAATAGGTAGAAAGGAGAAAGAATTCACCTGTTGTTAAATACAAAATTAAGAACTACTGGAATAACTAACTTCCTGATCCTGTCTATATTTTTTTCTTTCAGATCTGTTTTAATTTTTACTTTGGGGAGATAAATAAAGCCCAGCTGTTTGTTAATATGGTCATAGCTCTTCACATAACTGCAAATCTAGCCATCTAAATGCTATTTCAAATCTTGTAGGGAAAAAAAAGGAGAAAAGTTGGAGTAGGGTTAGTCAGTGGGGTTGGGGCATAGAGGAAATTTAGGTTACCACAGAATTTCAGGGAGCTGGTATGTGACCTCTGTTATTGTTTTGTTTTTTAACCAGGCATGATTAATAGCTAACTTCCTAAACATTTCAACAATGGAAAATAAATTGTTTTAAGGCATCTGATTTTAGACTGGATGTATGGGATTGCTGCTTGTATTTAAAATTTATCCTTGCTGTTAAACATGCTCAATCCCATGTCTCAAATTCCTGTTTTTCCTGAGATGGTTCACATTTCAACTAGGTTGTTGTAAGCCAAGTGACTATAACCAAATATTTTTGTCTAGAGACTTGGGGAAATCATGTGACAACATTTGATTTTTTTTTCCAATCAATAGTCATATAATCATAGATTCAAAGCTACAAGAGATATTAGAGGTCAGCTAGTACAGTAGAGACCTTGTTTTTAGCCCCTTTCTGCTTTAGTTTCTATTAAAATGAGAAAAATAATAACACATCCCAGGGTTGATATGATGATCAAATGATCATCATATCAACTTAAAACATTTCATAAATGCTAATTACTACTATTATTCTTATTCTATGATTCTAGCTTACTCTTCCCTAGTCTTCTATCTCTTGATACAAAGAAATTCAGGTAAAGGGGAAGATATACTGTTTACATTTTCCATTTTTGGTGTTTTCCAATCTAACACAAAGGAGAGGATTATGTTACTCCTTAAGAGTAGGTACTATTTCATTCTTTGTATTCATATCCCCAGGGCCCAACCATGGCAGAAAGTTTGATTAAGTGGAAAATGTGATACATTTGGAACCATGAAAAACCCAGGTTTAAATACTAGTCCATAATCACACACTAACTGTGTGATTTTGGTCAAGCCACATAACATTTCTGGGCCTTAGTTTCCACACCTGTAAAATAAGAGAATGTGATTAGATGGACTCTGAGGTAGTCCTTTCCAGCTCTAATATTTATTGCCAAGACCTGCTGATTTATTATATAGAGCTCTACAATCTCATCTCAAAGATATTCGCTTTTATAATGCCTAAAGGAAAAAAGAATAAGAAAAGGAAAGCAATATTCTGTATGCAATTTTGCTTTAATGAACAGTAGATATATAAGTAAGGAATCTTTCCAAAGTGACTCAAGTATAATATTAAATTTCACTTTTATTTAATGTTATCAGAGACTAGAGCCAGGAAGACTAGCTTTAGATGCTGCAATAGACATGGTTTACAAGACTATAAAAACTGAAACAGTCCTTACTCTTAAAAAGTAAACACAGTCTTCTCCCCTGCATTAGATGGGAATAAGCAAAAAAAAATGAATTCATTCTAGAATTCATAGCTTGAAGTACCAGCTGCTGTCGGGAATATACTTACAGCGTTTGGTAATTTAGTATCTAAGTCTTATGTCTCAACAAGGTCTGTTTAGATCCTTTTACTCCCTGGTTTTCTGTATTGTTCCTTGAATAACATTAAGGATAACCATCTGTACTTCCAAGATCATGAATTTATCAATTCAGGCAGTCCCTCCAATAACACAGATTACAATCTGTCTGCATTTTAGTAGATGGTATTCAAGAGTTTCTGTGGCTGAGAAATCAATCAGCCTTTAGCCAACATGGCAAATCTGTCTATAGTTAGCCAAGCTGGTTTAAGAAACAATCCGAGTCATTACAAGGTCCATGCTCAAAGCCTTATCGTCTGATTGAACTTATCAGAGCTCGGGCTCAAGGAGCATAATTTCTCAGAGCCCAGGATCACCTCCATGCTTGTTGACTTGAAAGTAAACACTACCAACCCCTGAAACTCATGAAAGGATTGTACTGATTCTGTTACTTTGACTTTCTCCCAGAGTTATCTTGAACCCAATAGGACTGAAAAGAGGGAAAAAGGAGTAAGATGGCATGAGTTAAAATAATGAAATTGGAGTTGGGAATATTTGAGTTCATATCCACCTCTGACACTTACTAGCTATGTGACTGATCTTGAGCAAATAACTTAACTTTTCTCAACCTCAGCTTCCTCATCTGATAATGATGATGATAGCACTGGACTCACAGAATTGTGAGAATCAGAGAAGATAACATTTGACAAGTGCTTTGCAAACCTTAAAGCCTATAATAATATATAATTATATTATATATTATTAATATAATATAATTATATAATAACAATAATTATTATTATTAAGCTTTCTGCTGTGTTAGGTTTTGGCTTGAGAGAAAATGTGATGTAGGATAGAGAGCTGGCTTCAGAGGCACAAAAGTGTGGGTTCAAATCCTCTCTATCACACATACTGGCTGTGTGTGATACATTCATTTAACCTCGGTGCACTAAAGGTTTCTCTGAAACTCAAAGTTGCAGAAAATGTGCAGCTCTGTGTAGAGAATGGGAGTTCCCTCATCAGAAGATCTCCAAACAAATCCTCTAAGAAGAAAAAAAATGAATGATAGATTCATATTGATAGAGATGAATCAAGGAGCCTAATTATCTCCTTCGGGATCTTGATGAAGCCTAACTATCCATTGATGGGGAGCAGGGAAGGAAGAAAAAAAAAGACCAAGCTAATCACCGAGGGCTTTTCCTCCATTTTCTGCTCAATAGAGGAAATCATATGAAGCAATTCCTGGGAATTATTCTTTGAAATTCTTTGGCTGCCCCTGGGGCTATCAACTCTTCCCAGCTGCTTCATAAATCTCTGGCAAATTCCCTATGCTTTAATTGTCACCATATAATTGAATGTTTGTTTATTTTCACATGGTTCTATACTTTGGCAGTTTATTTTAATTTAACCAACAGTGCCTGTTCTTTGTCATTTGTCCCATATGGTTCTGGAAGGAGCCTCCTGAATGAGTCCAAAGTCTGGAATTTATGAAAATTGCCTCCAGAATTTTCTTTCCATCGTTTTTCCTCCACCTCTTACTCAGTGATCTCATCTATTTCAAGCCAAATTTTTGAAGAAATATATCAAATTGATATCCAGGAATTCCTACTTTCTCCTGCCTTCTCCACAACCCACCTGGAAACTCCCTGCCTCTCTGAGGAGCATTCAAAGGGTTAGTATTTAATGGGTTTTCATGTTGAACTTTTTTGGCCTGAAACAGAGGTGCAGTGACCACACAGGCCTTTGAGATGAAGATATGAACTGATTGAGGAAAATCAAAGGGTTTCATTTCCTGATAGCTATGCAGTTATCCCAGTGTCAGGCATCACCATGGTAACAAACAGCATTACCCAACAATACAGCAGTCAGTTAAAAATCATTCTCCCTTCCCCCTGGCAATTAGGCTTCAGGATTTTCTTCTCTCATATGTGGCTCAGCTCAGAGTTGGCATAGATAAGTCCCATGTTCCTGTGCAGGATGGACAGAGTGTCTGATACCCATATATGTAGGATTTTTTTCCCCATCTGTTAAAAGTTTACTAGATTTTAGGAGGCCCTAGTGAGCAGGCAAGTTTTAAATATACATGATAAAAGGAAAGCCCTGAGTGATATGTAGTATAACTCTTTTCCCCCATATGCTATATCCTTATGGCCCCATTAATATTCCTTCAGGACTTGATTCACCATTTCCACTTACTTGAAGGTTTACTTTTACCATCCTTCCTTCCATCCTGATTTTCTTTCTGCCTGGAGGGAGAGGTAATGGAGTGTCCAACCCTCTTTTGCCTTGCTATCTCTGAAGTAAGAATAATATCAAATTCATACTTTTATAGTCTTCTTCAAAGTTCTCAAAGTACTTTCTTCACAACATTATTATCCCCATTTTAAAGTTGCTTAAATTGAGGCTCAGAAAGTCTAAGTGTTTTAAGTGATTTGTTCATGGCCATATAGCCAATGAGTACCCAGGTCTTATATTCCCAGTTACAATGAACTTTTTTTGTTTTTGTTTTTGTTTTTGCTGAGGCAATTGGGGGTAAGTGACTTGCCCAGGGTCACACATCTAGGGAATGTTAATTGTCTGAAATCACATTTGAACTCAGGTCCTCCTGACTTCAGGGCTGGTGCTCTATCCACTGCGCCACCTAGCCGTCCCTACAACGAACTTTTAATGATACCACTATTTCATGTATTTCTCATGGAAGACAAGAGATAGGTTATTAGTGAAAAAATACTCAGGTTTGAGATAATGGGGGGGAAAGGACAAAGTTATAATAACCTAATGTGAAAATGGGCAATAAGAGAAGGGGAAGCTGGCATTTTGGAGAAACATAGGATTCTATTTGAATCTGTCCTCCCTATGCTACTCTCTGCAGTGATAACCAGCAGATTATATTGGATCGGATCTCTCTCTTCAAAGACTTGACTTTTCCTACTGGCTGCTTCTCTACTTCCTATCAATATACCTCTCTTTCCCCAGTCTCAAAAACCCTTAATTGATCTGTTCATCCCATGTATCTATCATCCTACATTTCTCGTCTATTTTATGACTAAAGACCTAGAGAAGGTCATCTATAATAGGTGCCTCTATTTTCTTCTTAGTCTCTTCCTAATTGTGCATGCCAGCAGAATTTGGAGCTCATCTTTCAATCCAACCTGCTATCTCCAAAGTTCTTGGTCATTTTTTTTTTCTGAGGCAATTGGGGTTGAGTGACTTGCCCAGGGACACAGCTAGGAAGTGTTAAGTGTCTGAGGTCAGATTTGAACTCAGGTCCTACTGACTTCAAGGCTGTTGCTCTATCCACTGTACCACCTAGCTGTCTTCCCTAGTCATTTCTTAATCGCCAAATCTAATAGCTCCTTCTCAGTACTCATCCTTCTTGACCTCTCAGAAATCTTTCCCAATGTTGATCACCCTCTTCTCTCTGCTACTCTTCTCTTTCTAGGTTTTTGTGACAATAAACTTACCTGGTTCTCTTACCCATTTTATAGCTTCTTCTCTGTTTCCTTTGCTTGAAAAGGAAACATTATACCAGCTAACAGTAGGAATCTCTGCAGGCTGGCTCCTCTTCTCCTCCCTCCCTATACTTCTCATTTGGGGATCCCATCCACTTCCATGGTTTCAGTTATAATAACAATGCTGATGACTCTTAGATCTACTAGTCCAGTCCTAACTTCTTTCCTGATCTCCGTCTTGCATCGTTAATTGCCTTTTAGACATTTGTGACTGGATGTTCCATAGACATATTGAACTCATTGCCTGTTTTCCCCAAGCCGTTTCCTTTCCCTGATGTTCCTGCTTTTGTTGAGACTGCCACCATCCTCCTGGTCACCCAAGTTTACCACAGGGGTATCATTCTCAACTCTTTACTTTCACTAGCTATATCTAACAAGTGGTCAAGTCCTGTCATTTCTACTTTTATAGCATCTCTTGTAGATGCTCCTTCCTTTCCCCCCCTGCGGGCTCTCACCATCTTACACCTTATACCTGGTACAGGTTCTCATACCTTTTACCATACATCACAAAAGCCTGCTGGTTGGTCTTCCTTAGGGCTCTCTCCTCCAAACTGATTGATCTTCCTAAAACTTAGTTCTGACCATTTCTCCCCCATTTCCCTTGAATAAATTCCAATGACTTCATACTGTCTTTAATATTGATTATAAAATTTTCTATTTGACTTGTGAAACTCTTCACCAATTTTCCCTGTCCTACCTTTTAGTTTTTTTTTTTTTTATTCACTATACCTCTGTGTGCTCTGCAATCCAGGGCTGACCTTGCTATTTTTCTTTTTTTTTCTTTTTTTTTTCTTTTTTTTTTAATAAAGCTTTTTATTTGCAAAACATATGAGTGACCTTTCAACATTGACCTTTGCAAAAAAAACTTTTTTTTCCCAAGCTTTTCCTTTCC